>RJWT010023170.1:0-16906 GCA_004365215.1 Cuniculus paca | reverse complement strand
TCCCACCATATTTGCTAAGATTGAAATTCTTTCTGACTGTCTGCTTTTCTTCTGCTCTCTCCAGGTATCCACGTGCCCATATGCTTTCCTTGCAACAATGCATGCTCCTGGATGAGCCTCTAGAATGCAGAATGAGTCAGACAGTTTGCCACTCTGATCTCTTTCAGGGCATAGGCTCCACCTGTCTAGCCTGAGCCGCGAAGCCTGTGCAAGAGCCACTGTAGCTGCCTCCTTCTTTCTCTTTTGCTACACAATGAGAAAAACAAACCTTTTCTTCTGGCCATCCTGAAATAGTGAGCTCCAACTGTATTCAAAACACCATGAAAATGCTGTGTCATTATTGGTTCTTTATAATTGGGTTTTCACTTATTTATTAAACTATTTGGAGAACTACTTGGCATTAAGCTGATATGTTTCAGAGGTTTCGAGTATATTTTTAAATGTTTGGTGATAGACTCTCCATTCAGAAACTAAACTTCATTTAAGATACAGTTACCTATCACGGAACCCCTCAATCTAATTAGGATACATTGCCACCAGGTGGCAGGGAAACACCTTCCTTTCAAGAATAGAGCTACCTGCAAAACCAGTATGATATACATTTCCTTTGCTTTTTTATTACAATCTAGACTCATTTGGATATTGATATTAACAATACAGTATTAATAATCTTAGCAGTGATTGATATAAAACATCTCCCTCTTCTATATCCCCATGGTGTTTTGCATTCATATCTACTATACCTTCACAAACCTTCATCTCTAGCTCCTTGGTTCCCACAGTATAGAAATCCTGTCTTCAGTATAGACAGAAAGCCAAGAATACTTTCTCCATAACATGACGGCATTCTTGCCCCTTTCACTCTGATTTACTCACAAATATAGTAGGGTTTTCCAGGGGCTACCCTGTCATAATAGAATGTGTTAGTATTGTGTGCTTATGTTTACATTTTCAACTGTAATGGGGTACATACTGATAAGGCATAGGCTGTATGAACAAAAGTACTTTGGGAGCCTCATTTTTAAATCTAAGCAAGTCTTTGGAAGTGATGCTCATCTTTGTTTAATCACTCCAGCTAAACATGCATGTATCTGTCTCTCCTGAGGACAGCGGTCTTCCATACTTATCTTTGGAGTCAGTTCCACTATGACATCAATACTTATCATGCATAAGAAAAAAGGTTTGTTGAAAAACGAACAATTGCCAGCTGAGAGATATTATTAATAGTAAATAGGCACTTAGCGGAGACTCAATATACTCTTTACTCATTAAAATTAAGTAATAAACTATGTAATTTAGGGCCGGGGATCTAGCTCAGTGGCCTAAGCGCCTGCTTGGCAAATGCAAGGTCATGAGTTCAATCCCCGGTGCCACAAAAAAAATAAAAATAAAATAAAATATGTAATTTAAACATAAGTCTTCATGTTTAAAACAATCCAAGCAGCTCTATTGTACTACTTCATTGTATTAAAGAATATATTTGTCTTCTATCCAAATTTTTTAAATCACACTTTGCAAGTTGTTAGAATTTATCTTTCCTTTGTGTCCTTTCAAAATATCAACTTTTAGTCCCAAAAAATACCTCTAACTTTGCTTTTAACAGTGAGCTGTGATAAAAATTCACTTAAATCACAAATCTTCTCCCCCAGACATCTGTTTTACAGCACTTATTCTAAAATTCTACTTCATTATTTTTTTGAAATTAAGATAGAACAGCACATTGCTGATGAATATGTCTTCGTTGTCCAACAAATTTTAACTTTGATGCAAATTTTTATTTTTTATATTATCATATTTTACCAGGAATCATCAAATTCTTTTTTCCTATTACAAAGGCTCTCACAGAAAAAAAAGATTGACTACAAAAACTTTAAATTCTAGTGGAAGTCTATCAGAAACCATGAAAACTGAGTAGGAAGTCATGGCTAATTATGTACTGAAGACAGGAGACATATTTAAATGATCTACAACACAAAATTATAATGTAATGTCATGTGAAATAGAAAATTGATAGCTTAAAACTTTAATTTCATGAGATAAGAAGAATCAGCACACTTGGTATAGCTTTTGACATAGGCAAATACAACTTTCTTTGAGAAAAGCAAAGTTGAGGTAGCAGATCCATAAAAATGATCTCCCAAGGGCCCTACTTTGAGGGAAGGGTCAGAGGATGAGTTATCACTTGTGACTATGCTGAATACAAATCTTATTTGCAATTAACATCTACTTTTACTCAATTTCTGAGATACTCAAGAAGATTGTTTTTTTGTAAAATCCTGAGTTAGAACATTGATATTGACTAAATCCAAGCTATGGAATGAGAAAAAAAATAAAGTTTTAATGAATATGGTATGAATGTGCCCGAAGTATAAGTAACATCAGTGCTGCTGCTGTTTCCTTCAAATTTTATTTTAGGAACAAATTATATCTTTAACCTCAAATGGAAACAAATATTTTATATCAACTTTCTTTCTTTCTTTCTTTCTTTCTTTCTTTCTTTCTTTCTTTCTTAGTCATCCAATGGTTTTTACTACAAACTGACTTTTGTTTCCATGCCATTCTTGTATCATACAATACTTGCTAGAATTTTTACTTTGTTTTACCTGGAATTAAAATAAGTACCAATATGCTTGATTCTCCAATAGTTGTTGTAAGTTTCAACTTTATTTAAAGATTCTCTATGAATAAGTCCTATAGCTCCTGAAATTTGTTTCTAGTTGTCTAGATTTTATTGAGCTCCTCCCACCAATGTGTGCTGTAAATTCTTTCAGTTCTAATTTGAGAAATGCACTTTTATTTGTGTGGAATATACTGTACCTTTCAATTTCCATTTCTGTTCTGCCTGCTCTGTGGGTTTCTCTCTGAGGCCTAATGTACTCTTTTGTGCACTCACGTGTGTGTGTGTGTGTTTGTATGTGTGTGTGTTTGGAAGTCATTTTTTACTGTGTTATTTGGAAGGATTTTATAGAAAAGTCTTCATAGATTTGTTTAGATTACTTCCAAAATTGTTTAACATTAAAAAGAGTCTCCCTCGCCAAACCCTGTTGGAAATGTTATGTTTCCATGACATCCTCTTGGATCATCAAAAATTTCCTCTGAAACTGAAACCACTTTATGTGCAGTGTAGTATGAGCAACATTTATCCTTCTATCCCCTGCCCCTGCACAATATAGAATCCATATAACTGGGTGCATTTTGTTACATTTTTCAAACACATCCATATTCCTAGTGACAATTTAAAGAAATTGAAAAGAATATTTAACCCCTTATCTATTTCTATGTGCAATAGAACAATAAAGTGTGTTGTTTGGCAAATGGTTAAAGATTTTCTTATTTTTACTTTGAAACCTGGAAGTCTTAGATTGATGACACTGGACACAATTATTATTTCCTGAGAAAGAAGCAAACTCTCTACACTACCTGGCTGCAACAGAATTCCCAGAAGAATCCTGTGTAAACTCATCCAATGTCTACTACTTTGCTGTCTGTGTCTGAAAAACAGAACGAAGATCTGCCACATTTGTTCAGGTTATGAGCGGGAAGAAAAATTCTAGTATTAATAGTATAGAAAAACTTGTCTACATTTCATTCTTTTTTCTTTTTTTTCAGAGAATAAAACCAAACAAAATAAAACAGAATAAAGTCAATCAAAACAAAACAATGAAAACTATGCAGGACTTCAAAATAAGATAATAGGACATTAACAATGACTACTGCCTTTACTTTTTACACATTTGCTCTC
Organism: Cuniculus paca; assembly: GCA_004365215.1. Classification (NCBI taxonomy): domain Eukaryota; kingdom Metazoa; phylum Chordata; class Mammalia; order Rodentia; family Cuniculidae; genus Cuniculus; species Cuniculus paca. Next base: position 13,164 of record RJWT010023170.1, on the reverse strand, counting down.
CTTTCACTTTCACAATATCTATTTACATTTTGAATCCCGCTAACTCTATTAGTTTTTTATATGAGGAAGAAAACACGATGTTTACCCCTGTGAGTTCAAACCATTTCAACCTTGAGCATGATCTCAAGTTGCATCCATTTACCTACAAGAGCCTCATGATTGTCTTTCTTTATGGCTGGGTAGCTTTCCATTGTATAAAAATGCCATCTTTCTTATCCATTCTGCAGTTGATGGGCAAGCTACCCCTCCTTTTTTGTGGTTTCCCATCATATAGAACATTGTTTTCTCTCCTTTGACTTTGTCTGTGAATTTCCTTTTGAGTTAAATGTGTTTCTTGTACACAGCATATTGATGAATCTTGTCTTTTGATCCTCTTCTTTTTATTGGTGAATTGAGGCCTTCTGTGTTAATGCTTATGACAAGCATGCATCGTTATTTTCTTGCCGATGGGTCCCTACTTTCTCCCTCCATTCAATTGCCTGCCCTGGTCAGCAATCCTCCTCTGCTGCTGTTACTGGGACCATGGTTATTTTTATCTCTCTGTAGAATAGCCTTCAGTACTCTTTGTAGCATTAGTTTGGTGGTCATGAATTCCTTCAGCTGCTCTTTGCCATGGAAGTATCTTATTTCTCCATTAATTTTGAAAGATAGTTTTGCAGGGTACATCAGTCTAGGTTGGAAGTTGTTTTCTTTCAGGACTTGAAATACATCAACCTCTTGCCTTGATGGTTTGTGTTAAGAATTCTGCTGTGATTCTGATGGGTTTTCCTTTATAGGTGATCTGTTTCTTTTCTTTAACAACTTTTATTATTCTGTCCTTGTGCTGAATTTCTGGGATCTTGATTATTATATGTCTGGGTGTAGATTTATTTTGATTATGACTAGTTGGAGTTCTCTATGCCTCACTTATGAGTATGTCAAGTCCTTTTCCCATGCTTGGAAAATTTTCTGTCATTTATTATTCCTGTAAATAGTCTTTATGTCATTTATGCTGACTTGTGCTTTTTTGCTGACACTTATCAGTCTTAAATTATTTTTCTTTGTGTCATCTTGCAGCCATTAAATTGTTATTTCCTGGTTCCTTGTTATTTTTAAGAGAGCATTCCTTTTGTAATTGCTAGCTGTAATCTTGTCTTCAAGGTCTGAAAGTCTTCAGTTTCACTAAAGCAATTTTGTCAGTTTTCCACGGAATTTTCAATTTCTTAGATATCTCTTTGAATCTGTTTCATGCATTCTAATTTTTTCCTATATCATTCATTCAAGGTTTCCATCATTTTCCTATGCTCTTTTTTTAAAATCTGTGTCTTCTTTAGATATGCTTAGCAATTCTTTCATTATGGTTGTCATTTCTTCTTTTACCTGAGATATTATTTCTGATCTGATTTCTTTTACAGCCTCGTGAAGTTGTTTCTTGAGTTCAGTTACTATCATTTCAGATTTCAGGTGTGCAACTTCCAATTTATTCTATGTCTTTGTCTCCTAAACTTTCTCTGTTTGGATTGGAGGTCTGAGATTGCATTTTGCTTCTTCATCTTGACATTTTTCTGGGTTCCTCTGGACAAGCCTGTTGTGGGGTCCCAGGCACTTCCTGTGTTAGTTGCCCATCTGTGGTGTAGGGGACTGGGCTAGGCACCTGGGTTTCTCCAAACTCAGATTCATGGAGAGGCAATGGAGCATGGAGCAGTCTTCTCCAGACCCACTACACTGAGGCTTCCCCAATGGCCATGCGTATGCAGGTGAAGGGCTGCTTCTTCTCCCGGCTTGTGCAGCTACCCTGGGATTCCCCCAATGGCAGCAGGCACACAGTGTCTGGATGGCTGTTTCTCATGGCCTTTACTGGCCACTCTTGGGAAGCAAGCATTCCCAATGGCAACTGGTGGGCCCATGGGGGCAAGTCTACATTTCTTAATCAAATTTTCTGTTAATTTTCTCTACTCTTCTATTTTGTGTAACAATAACCCTACAATCATAATCTCCTTCTAGGATGCCCAAATCCACCCAAAGACAGAACTTAGGGGACAAGAATAAGAGGGGAGTAGGCTAAAGCTAGGTAGTGTTCTCCTCTTCCATTCTCCTCAAACCATTTTATGGTCATGGGGCAGTGATGGCAACCTGAGCATTTACATTGCCCAAACTTTTCCTTCCCTCCTTGATTTACCTCCCAAGTATCAAGAACTGTTCTTCTCAGGTGAGGGCATAGGTGACCCACTGCCATGGTACCCTAGCCTGACAGGGCCTCCCTGGGCAGCAGGCATACGGAGACAAGTTTATGAGAAAGGCACTGACACTGCTGAGGAGCAGAACTTGCTGCCCTCTAATTGTGAGTCACCTCTCATCTTGTCTTCCTACATGTTATCGGCAAGTTATTTCAAGGATTAACTGTTCACATTCAAAAATATGGGATGGTAAGACAGTCCAAAGGGATAAAAATGACAAGCCGCACATGTATTAGTACAGATAAGCAATAACACTTGTTGACTGACTTACTAATATACATTAGACTTTTTAAGATGGGGTTTCTTTAACGGAAACAAAGAAGAAAAATTTCATTCTATCAAAGTCTCAAAATTTATAAATTCACTTCATACTATGAAATTAAACATTATAAAAGGCCAATGTTTTATGCTAAGGTCCTGCAATGAGACCCCAAAAGATCACATGGAAAATAAAAATAAAGTCACAAACAGTAAAATTCAACTGAATAAAATTAAACTGTCTCTTTCAAAAAATCAAAAGAGAGATATAATAGTAACCAAGTTTTCCAAATAGGACAGTTTGAATCAGCATGATAATCAAGTTCTTTCTGTTTCCATTTTTAACAACAAAAAAAGGAACCTGATCTTAACCAATCAGTTAAATTTTGTTTTTTCTCCTAATACCCTGGTACAAGGAAAGTATGACAAATTTCTTTGTTCTTTGTGTCTGCTTTCTTCAGCTCTTTTCTGTCTATAAAACCAAACTATTTTGCTCAGCTCAGTGGAACAGTAATTGTTTCATAAAACATTATTTTATAAGATGTAACCTGATTCTAGAATCACAAAATAAACCAAATCAACAACTAAAGTTGTTCTCATTTTGTTTTCTGAAATTATAAATGATGATGATGACAGAGGGTGATGGTAATAGGTGGCTTAATACAGGCATGTTTTCTCAGAGAGGAAAGGTAGTGTTAACTAGTTGTATGGAATTTTCTTTTTCCTCTCCCTCTATTTCTATTTTGTGAGTATATTCACTTATTTTTTTAAAAAAGTAATAAATGTTTCTTGATAGTTATTAAATGTTTGTTATGGTTTGTATATAGATGGCCCCCCCAAGCCTCATGTAGTCATGGAAGTGGCTGAATCTAACATTTGTGGTTGACTCATTGTCTAGTGCTGGGATTGGCGGTGTGAGTTCTGCACCCGCCCAGGGGTGGAGCTGACATAAAATGTAAGGTCGGAATGGGGGTGTGTTTTTCTCTTGGCGCAGTTTGCTCTTGCCACTTGCAGCCGCCATGAACGGCTGCCCCCTTTTGCTCTGGCTGCTGCCTTGAAGTGTTGCCCCAGTGCCATGCCACCCTGCCTTGGAGCCAGCTGATTATGGACTGAAATCCACAGAAACTGTAAGCTAAATAAACCTCTCCTTCCTTCACTTTGGGTGTCAGGTATTTTGTCTCAGCAATAAAAAAAGTAACTAAGGCAATGTTGAATAAAAATGAATGAAATAAAACAATTTTATAAATACACATTAATAGCTATATGTTATTTATACATATATGATACTACAATATACATATATATGATACTACTTTATACATATATATGATACTACTTTCTATTACTATAAAGATTGATGTTCTTTAGCACAATAAATTCTAGTCTTTTTCTGGATCCTAGATAGGGTAAATTAACTTGCAGCCCTAATTAGATGTTCATGGGCAGAAGCCAAATATTAGCAAGAGGGAAATTTCTAGATTAGGCAAAAACGAGACTAATAATAAGATGGAAATCTATGGCCAGCTATGTTCCCTAGAGCAATGTCTAACAGAAAAGAGTACTGACCAGAGAGAGTACTGGGGATATGTTGATGTGGCATGCTACAAATCAGGGATCTTATTTTGCCATATTTACAAACTCATAATTTTGCCTAAAACTATTTAATACATACCAATAGGAGACATGGTGTTTCTGGGCCAAAGATAAGGGACTTTATTACTTATGACACAGCAGGTAATGTATCAGTTCTGCTTCTGCAAGCCCCAAGGAGGCAGTGTGGAGGAGGAGACTTGGGAATGCTAGCATGTGCAGTAAATTGCATTAAAGGAAAAGCAATTGCTGATCTTGGAGAATCAACTAGTTTACAACTAGAGGAAAGCAAGCCTGCTTTCTGCCTCAGATAGGAACGTTAATTCTTTTCTGAGAATTGTTCCTGAAAACACAACCTAAGAAATGGCTCAGGTAACAAGTGATGATGGCCTTCCGATCTGCGTTCCCTACGTCTCTATTCCTAATAAGTTCCGGAACACTGTCCGTGCTGTCAGCACACCGCTTAGCTTTTGAGTAACAAGGAGCTAGGGTTATAGTCAAAAATACAAAGTTCAAAGTTCTATTCCAGTCCCACTGAATTAAAAATTTTTAGGAGAAACTCGTGTATGTTACAAGACACACCATATGATTCTGTTTAAGCAAGGAATATTAGAAAACACTGGTCGATGTCGTAGTTATAATCTTGAGAAGTCAAACGTAAGTCAAATAAATATGACTTTCCCATTAATTTATATGGAGTTCTAGACACGTTTTATTTTATTATTTATATTCAACTAGCAGTAATTCTCAATTCCCAGCTGACAGCTTGTGAAAGGTAGCAAAATATGTCATCTCCAAATATGCAACTTTGGCATAAGAATTATTTTGAGCAGAAGGTGACTGAGAAGTACATATAACAGAATCTCTCTGCACTACTTCTATTTGCCTGGAAGGAGGATATACATCTGTGAAGATGTCACTTCACCTATCTTTACCAAGAACAGAAGTTAATCCCTGGGCAATGCCAGACCTTCATTAGCCCAAAGGTAGCACCAGAAGCATCCATGTAAAATATCTTACAAAGGGCCGGGGATCTAGCTCAGCAGCCTAAGTGCCTGCCTGGCAAGCACAAGGTTGTGAGTTCAATCCCCGGTGCCGCAAAAAAAAATAAAAAAATAAAATAAAATAAAGTATCTTACCAAAAGTAACACATCTATACCATTAGTTTCTCCATATATTTGGCTTTCCACAATTTGCCACTCCTAGAAGCTCTAATTCCTTTCTTCTGTTCTTGTTACTTCCCTATAAATCTATTACACATTTGCCAAAATGCTAGGTACATCCATCAACAAATGAGTGGATAAAGAAAATGTGGTATTTACACACAAAGGAGTCCTACTCTGCTGTAAAAAAGATAAACTTGAATCATTTGTAGGAAAATGGATATGCCTTAAGACCATGATATTAACTGAAGTAAATCAGACACACATGCTTAAATATCACATGTTTTCTCTTATATGAGAAATCTAAATTATAAATAAAGACCAAAGACAGATAAAAGGAAGTTGACAGATCTTTCTCAAAAGGGAAAAATATCAAGAGATGAGGGACAAGAGAGGAGGAGTGAAAAGGAGATTCAAAAAGAAATGAAGACGTATTATGTACATGCACCAACTCCACACAAGGAATGAAGCATTATATACTGTAAACACATACTAATAAAAAGTAAGTAAAAATTTAAGAGATATTATGCTATATAACCCAAACTGTAACCTCTGTGGTGTGGCCATGTTTACACGACATGCACACATTATCGAACTTGTTTGTTTTTCTCATGTTAATTTCTCTTCTTTTAGTATAATTTATAAGTAACAGCTGCAAACTACAACATGATTAAAGGAAAAGGATTTTTTTCCTTCTCTACACTTAGAATGAGGGCCCACTTGTTCATTCTGAATGAGGGTCAGAGTGGAGACAGAAGAACCGAGGTACAGCCCTAAAGATAGTTGATCAAGGTGAGATCCTGTAGAAGTCCTAAATAGAAAGGAAACATAGATTTCAACCACAAAGACTAGACTTAAAGGCCACTCTTGAAAGTGGTGTTCTCTTCAAAAGCATAAGGAGATGCTAAGAGGAAACCAGTAGCCAAGTTAAGCAAAGGCTAAAGGTGGGAGAAGAGGTTGTAGAACAGACAGGGGTAAGGCTTGCATGTTGTGGTGTAGACAATAAACTCAGAAATGTGAGGACAGGGGCCAGGGATCTAGCTCAGCAGTCTAAGTGCCTGCCTAGCAAGCGCAAGGTCATGAGTTCAATCCCTGGTGCCGCAAAAAAAAAAAAAAAGAAATGTGAGGACAGATGCCATCAACCAGGATAGTTTCTACTGAGTCTGCTATGTGAGCTATTTTAAGCCTGTTCAATAAACATTGCTGGAGGTCATTGATTTGGGCTGTGGTTTTGCACTGGGCTCTAGCAAAAAAAACTAAAAATCAAATGGAGTCACTCACACTAAATCCCATGTTGCCAAATTGAAGCTTTTACATGACCCGAAATCAAGGAAGAATGAAAATAGCCAAATTTCTCGAACAGGTCACTTTCATTTGATATCATAATGAAGTTCCCTCTGCTTCGATGCTTAAAGAAAAAATAATCTGATGTTTACCACTTATTTGTCTGTTGTTCTACTTTTTCTTGCCTTATAAGGAAAACAGCTTTCAACTGACCAATATGCTTTTTGTTCTGTTTCTGCTTTCTTCAGCCCTTTTGTGTCTGTGAAACTAACCTCTTCTGCTGAGTTCATCAGAACACTTACTCTATGTTGTGGGATGAAGTGTTGTCCAATTACGAAATCATAAATAAAACCAATTAAGATCCTTACACTTAATCATTATAATTGTGTCCTTTGATCACCCATATCGCCCTATCTCTCCCTAGAAAAAATGCTTATGTGTACCAACTCGGTTCTGTTAAATAAGTTTATGAAGCAAATATTCTTCTCTAAATGTAAATCAAATATTCTAAAGCACATGTCTAATAGATTTTTGTGAGGTTGAGTTTCTCAAAACACATCACTGAGTGATAATATTGAAATGAATGGCATGTTCAAAGAAAAGAAAGAACAAACAAAAAATTAGACTTTTAAAATACATTTTTATTATTTTTAGGACGGTTCCTTATGTCCCCTTTTTATCATTTCTACCCTATCTTTTGTTCATCACTACCAGTGAACTTTTAAAAATGCAAGTCTTTAATCTACCAGGGAGCTGAAACAAGTGTAAGATCCTTTGAAGTCAGTAGGAAAAAAAAACAAAATATCTAATCATCTCTGATGAACCTAAGTATTAAATATATATTAAATATGCTGTGTTGTCAAAGGGATTGATTTAATTTTTTTTACTTGACACCACAAATGATTATTAGAGCAGATAGCAAAAGATGAAGGAGAAAGATGATTGAATAACAAAGCACTGTTTTAAATTGAAACATGTGCACTTTGGAGTCTGTAATTTTAGCAAATAGCTGACATCCACAAATACAGAGGAAAGGTTTTGCCTCTGCAAAATCTGGGTGGAGATTAATAATGCATGAGGAGTGTCTCTGTTGTGTTTGACAGAATTTAATAATCAACTGCCTCCTAGCTGTGGTAGTGGCCAGGTTCCTCTCTTCTCTCATTGTATCATCCCTCCAGGGACCCATGCACTCCCCAACCTCCAACGTTTCTTTCTGGATAAGTCTCCATCCCCATCTCCATTTTTAATTAATTAGTTTTTATTTATGTATTCATTTATTTTGGCAGTACAGGGGATTAAACCAAGGGCCTTCTCATAGCACCACATCTACAGCCCTTTTATATTCTAAATTTTGAGACAGGATCTTGTTAAGTCACTAAGTTTTCCAGGCAGATTTGAACTTGTGATCCTCCTCCCTCTTCCTACCAGAGAGCTGGATTATAGGCCTTTGCTGCCACAACAGACTAAGTTATTATTTTTTTAAGTGGAGTCTAGAAAGAGAGAAAGCTGTCTTCTCCTGTCCCTCCTGGCTCCACTGCCAGATTATTCTTTCTTATTGACTGCTCTCAAGTAACTGTGGCTTTTTTTTTTTTTGAGGCACCAGGGATTGAACTCATGACCTTGTGCTTGCCAGGCAGACACTTTGGCCTCTGAGCTAAATCCCCAGCTGTAACTGTGGCTCTTAAACTACCCAGGGAAAGGCTCTTCACTACTTACTGAACATACATTTTCACTCTGGTATCAAGATCCATTAGAGACTCCAGACCAGATACACATTCCAGTCTTATTTTCTACTACTTTTTCTCATCTCTACATGTTCCAGTCCAACCCAATTGTTCCTCCAAATAAGACCTGTGCCTTCTAAAGCTTTCTTTTTACCTTGAGTCTTAAAGACAAGTGGAAAGGAGAGCGGTGAGCTTTTGCGTTGTGATGGGTACATTTGATTTCTTACTTGTCTGTTGTGCAATTATGGGTAAATTATTTAATTTTCTAATCCTCTGTTTTGCAACCTAGAATATGTACAAAATTCTCTATCAGTTATAGTTCTAGCAGTACATGAAATAATCCAGCAAAGGAACTCAGTGCAAGCACTGTGTCACCTATTATGCAGACAAAGCTAAAATACTGAATTCTCATTCCCTTATTAAACCTTTCCTTATTTTCTAAACCAGATATAATCACTCCTTGCTTTTCAGCATGAGTCTATGGCCATGCCACCCTGACCGTGCCCAATCTTGGAAGCTAAGCAGGGTCGGGCCTGATGAGTACCTGGATGGGAGATTTTTAGCATGAATTTTTATGTAAGTCTTAGATGCTAGTTTTTCTCTGTATTAAAATCACTTCTCAACCTGTGACATCTTTGAGGTCAGTGCCTTGGTTTTGCCCACCTTAAGGATCTCTGTAGGTCTCACCTAGTGAGGCCCTTGAATCTAGCTCAGGACCTATTCCTACAACTGAATGTCTGAGACTTGAAGGTCTCCAATAAAAAAAAAAAAAAAAACTGGATGGAAGGCAACAATGCTCACCACTGGGGAACATGTTGAACTACGTCACTGATGTGAGCAGCAGAATACTAGTAGTTATTTTAAACAACTTCAGAACACTGATACAACTGTAGAAAATCGGCATTGCTTCCTTTAAGATTCCACAAATGTAGGAAATTGTAGTATATCACGTAGTGTAGAAAGGGCAGTTTAAAGAACTGTGGCAGATATTGTGACTTAACTGTTCTTTGCCACCTGTGTTGGATCTGAACATTTGAACAGCAAGTTTAAAATAGAACATTCTATGAACCGATTGTTTTTTAAAACAAGAAAACTGGGTAGAGAAAAGGAGTGTGGGCTTGGAGGGAAATTTACTCATGAAGAAGTAAGAAATGAGCTGCAGAGTGAAGAGATCACAAATTCAACTACAGAGAAAAAGAATGCATGCTTCCTCATAGAACTCATTTTCAATGATGGAAACATTAACCTAAAACTGCAGGAGGTACAGGAAAGTAATCGCTCTGTCCCCTAACTTGAAGAATCCAATGATGCTAGGGAAGTAAAACACTAAAAGTGAAATACACAAGGAGGTGGCATAAAGTGTCCACAGAGGTGATTTCACCAGCTGATGCCCAAAGTGACCCAAGACCCCTCTGTACCACAGCCACTGCCTCTTCTGCCACCACCCACTCTCAGCAGAAAATCACGTTGCCTTCCACCCATGCTGATCTTGGCAAATATGGCAGAAACACCTGCACCAAGGGCTATACATTTGGCTTCATAAGACTTGACTGAAAAGTAAATCTGAGAATAGATTGGAATTCACAGACTCACAGGCTCAGGAGAGCATCAAAGCGACAGGCAGTCTGGAAACCAAGTCCAGTGGAACAAAAACAGCCTGACATTCACAGAGAATGGAGCCCTGATCGCTCAGAGAAACCAAGATCACTATGAAAGGTCAGCATGCACATGGGTTGAAGCTGACCTTCATGCACCATTCTCATCTAACGTGGGAGAGGGGAGGGATGGAGCTACAATCCAAACTGGGTAAAAGCGGGAGTACATTAACCTGGACTGTCGCATGGACTTTATCACAGTAGGTGGCTGGCAAGCCTCTAAGTGACCCAGAGCAAGTTGGTGTTCAGATATAAGAAGGATGAGTTCCAGTTTCACACTAATGTGAATGAAGTGACAGAGTGACTGGAAGAAGAGCAAAAAGTTGGAGGCAGCTGTTAATCTTGCCTGGATGGCAGGAAACAGACCTCATGTCAGAATAGCAGCAAAGTGTCAGATGGACCAAACACCGACTTCCTGGTCAATATGAACCATTCCAGTCTGACTGGTTCAGGCTATGCTCAGACCCAACAGCCAGCTCTGCTGGATGGCAAGAACATCAATGCTGGTAGCCACAAACTTTGGTCTAGTACTGGAACTTCAAGCATGCATGAATGCTGTATAATTATTAATTCTAAACTCTTTTGCAGCATAGCCACCTTTAGAATTTAGTACACATTTTAATATTATATGTCTGGTATGCAAGAATTGCTAGGAATCATGCTAGCCTTCCAGGTTATAGATGATTCAGCTTCAAGGCATTACCAACTTCAGAGATAGAGAACAAACCCTATTCCACAGAAGGTCCCTTAAACTATAGTTTTGGGGGGAACTTGGTAGCCCCTATAGTGATGCCATGTTTTTTTGTTTTTTTTTTTAAATCTAGGTATAAGGACATAGGTTCCAGGGTGGCTCAGCCAGTGAGAGGAATGTGGGTTCACACTCCTCCTTCCTCATCTCCCCAGGATGGCGTGGCTGGTAAGAGGAGTGAGTTCACCTCCTTCCTTTCTCCACCGACCCAGAACACCTCAGTTGGTGAGAGAAGTCTGAGATCTGCCCCTCCCTCCATCCACTGGAAGGACTTAGGGCCCGGAGACCTGCAGGAATGCCAGCAACACAGTAGGACCCAGGCTAATGTACACACAATGAACAGACAGAACTAGAAGTATGAAAATATCCCATGCAACATTAGCAATATGAGCCAACAGGTGATCTCTAACCTTTCTTTTTTTTTTTAATTCTACTCATTCTCTTCCTCTGTTTTGTCAACTATCCTGCTTGACTTTATGATACTTCTGCGTTAGTAGGAATTATCTCTTCACTTTCTGGTATACTTCAAAACTCCTGGGTCTTCTCTTCCAATTCTTTCCTACTGTGTCCTACAATTACCCACAACCTGGATGATCAACCTGTGCCTTCCAACCTTGCTCCTATTATATTTAACCTCATTCATCTCTCCATCCTACCTCCTATCCTCCTGAGCCCTCCCCCCAATGACAGGGTAAAATAACTCTACTAAGTGGAAAAGCATTGCATACACATTCCTAGTATAAATTGGATTATATTATATTTCTGTAGACTTTCCTTCTATGGTTATAGATATCAGGCTAACAGTTACCACAGTTTGTCAACAACCAGACTGTACTTGAGTCTATCGTTATTGCCAACTGAACTACTCTAACCAGGGTGTTATACATGCTATACCTATTTTTTCTCCTCTGTATGACAACACTGTGATTGTAAGGAGTCATTAACATCTGTCTTGGTTACTTTTTTTCTATGCTGAGACAAAATACCCAACACCCAAAATGAAGGAAGGAAAGGTTTATTTAGCTTACAGTTTTTGGAGGCTTTGGTCCATACTCAGCTGACTCCAAGACAGGGTGGCATAGCTGAAGGGCAGCCATTCATGGAGGTTACAAGTGACAAGAGCGAAAAGGGCAAAAAAGGAAAACTGTGCCTCATTCCCTCCCTTATATTATATGCTGGTACCCACCATTGGGTGGGTGCAGCACTCACACTGCCAGTCCCAGTGCTAGACAATAAACCAATCACAAACACTAGACTCAGTCTCCTCCACAGTGGCATGAGGCTTGGGGGGGGGGCATCCAGATACAAACCATAACATTCCACCCCTGGCCTCCCAAAGACTCATGCACATTCTTTATGCAAAAGACATTTAGTCCATCTCCAAGAGTTGCCAAAGTCCTAACAGTTTCAGCACTGCAGAAAAGTCCAAGTCCCAAGTCTCCTCCAAGACCTAAGGCAAAGTCTTAGCTATATTCCCCTGTACAAATGAAAACCAAGTTAAACACTTCCAACATACAATGGTACAGATAAACATTACCATTTAAAAAGGTACAAATGCGGATACAAAGAATCGGAACCAAAACAAGTCCAAAATCCAGCAGGGCAAACATTAAATCCTGGAGTTCCATGCTCAGCATCTGAAACAATCTGGTTGTGAGCTCCAAAAGGCTTGAGCGACTCCACCCCCACTTCTGGTGGTTTTAGCTCCCATGGCTCTTTTTTAGGTCTGCTTTGTTTGCTCCTGGTAGGTTTCCTTAGATGATTCACAGTCCTGGCTTTTCCAAACATCTGTGTTCTCCATTGCAACTTGACTTCACACAGCTTCACACACTGCCCTCTCGGGGGCACACTGCCTGGCCTCCCAGGCCTTGTGAAATCAGGGGGAAAGCCTTTTCAACCTCAGAACTCTTGTATTCTGTATATGCTTAAACCAGCATGACGTGGATGATGCCAAGGTCAGCCGCCAGCTGGAGCAGTAACCAGGAGTTCCTGTCTCTTGGCTGTAGGTTTGAGTGCCTAGATGGCTGGGTACTCTGAAACTTATTCTGAAGAACAAATTCTGTATATCACCACCATTCTGGAATGTTATGATTTGTGTCTAGGTGGCCTCCAAGCCTCATGTAGTCATGGAAGCAGCTGAATCTAGAGTTTGTGATTGGCTCATTCTCTAGCACTGGGATTGGTGGTGTGAGTGCTGCACCCAACCAGGTGTAGAGCTGGCATTGTCAGGAAGGAGGCATGCTCTCTCCCTGTTTTGTGCTGCTTGCTCTTGCTGCTTGAAGCTGCCACGAATGGCTGCCCCTCAGCCACATCACCTTGCCTTAGAACCAGCTGGGTATGGACTGAAACCTCAAAACTGTAAGAAATAAACCTCTCCTTCATGTTGGGCATCAGGTATTTGGGTCTCAGCAATGTGAAAAAAGTAACCAAGACAAAGAACCTGGTGCAGCTGCTGCCATTTTGGAACCTCATGTGGCCATGCCACCATTCTGGAACATAGTGCTCTGCAGCTTTCTCCTCAAGGCA
>RJWT010023169.1:0-16927 GCA_004365215.1 Cuniculus paca | reverse complement strand
CCTGCAAAACTTTCTTTCAAAATTAATGGAGAAACAAAATACTTCCATGACAAAGAACAACTCAAGGAATTCATGACCACCAAACCAACCCTACAAAGAATACTAAAGGACATTCTAGATAGAAATAAAAAGGACCACAGTCTCAGGAACAATGGCAGAGGGGGACCATCAAGCAGAGGCCGTTGATTGAATGGAGAGGAAAAATAGGGAGCCAATGGCAGGAAAGTAGCATGGCAGAGACAACGCAGTACAAGAGGGCCATAACTATTAATTTGGATGGCCTCAGTGCACCAACAGAAAGAAACACAGGCAGAGTAGATCAGGAGACAGGATCCATCAATATGCTCTATACAAGAAACATATTTAACTAGAAAGAAAATTCATAGACTGAAAGTCAAAGAAGAGAGAACAATGCCCTATGTGGCAGAGAGCCAGAAAAAAAAAGTAGGGGTAACTTACCCATCCACTGCAGAATGGATAAGAAAGACATGGCATTTACGTGGTGGAAACCTACTCAGCTATAAAGGAAGATAACCTCAAGGCTCTTGTAGGTGAATGGAGACAACTTGAGATCATGCTCATGGATGAAATTGTTGAGAGTCACATGGGTGAATTTTGTGTTGTCTCTCTAGTATAACAAACTAAAGGTGTTTGTGTGGATCCAAAATGCACAATACATATTGGGAAAGCCTCAAAGGGGAGAAATTATCTAAAAAGGGAAGGTAGTGACCACTGTTAATCTATTATCATGATTTGAAACTCATATTGTCTTCATTGTTCTGATTAGTTTCACTTTATTCTGATTTGTTTGATTTTATTATACTTGATGGCATGGACAGCTATTTTAAAGATAGCAAAATATATAATTGCAGTCATCAAGGATTTCCAATTATCTTGTTTTGAAACCCTGTATTGCTTTCATTGTTTTGTTTTGATTGATTTTACTCTATTCTGTGTTGTTTGATTGTATTATGTGTGAAGGTGTAGGCAAGGATTCTGAAGATAACAAGAAGCATTATGGTAGCCACTGCTGTTTTACTAGTATCTTGAAGTTCTGTATTGCTTTCATTGTTTCTCTTTGTTTTGTTTTGTTTTGTTTACTGGTTTTATTCTGTTCTATTGTTTTTGATTTTATTTATCCCTGATGGTGTGGGCAGTTATATTGATGATAACAAGAGGCATTATAATAGCCATTATTGATTGCATTTTACCCTTTTTAGAAGTCATGTACCATGTTCATTATTTTGTTGTGATTGACTCTACTCTGTTTTATTTTGTTTGGTTGTATTGTTTTCAAAAAAAAATGTTCCCTAGGGACTAGAGTTCCCTAATCTAAGACTCATATATGTTTTATCATTGTAGCATATCTAAAATCAAGAATCTCTTACAATAGATAGTTTTGATGTTACCCTTTTTATCCTCCTTATATTATTATATTGATGCCATATGTACAACTGATGGTATTTTACTATTGAAGAATAATGTAAACCCAGTGGATTATAAGATGGTCCATTTTCAATTTCATGAGATATATTTAATTAAAATGAGTAGCTATTCCTATGGATGTTCAAATTAATGTCATTTCACCAACCTTTCTTATTCTCTAAGATTTTTGTAAACTGTAGAATTCTGGTCATATAATCACATGCTGTATTCTACATATATGCTGAATTTTATAAAAACAAGTTAAAATCCACACATTGGAAGATTTGCAATTGGTCTTATTTAACAATTGTTCATTAGTAACAAGTACTTTGCTCTAACCTTTAGCATAACCCCTGGCACTCAGCAGACATTGAGTATTTTGGGAATGATTAACTACAACAATCAAGGCTTCAAAAAAGCATAATGTATCTTAAAACAAACTTGACTGTTTTGTATATAATTAACTACATGCAATGTTAATTCATATAATTAAATTCTATGAATATATTTAGCAGTGAAATAAAAAAGAGGGATGTAACAATTTCAGGTGATCAGGTTAAATAAGTTATTTGATACCTTGAGTCCTTTCATGTAACATGAATTTGTGAAACCCTTGGTGTTTGCTACAAATTTAGGGAGAATGCAGATAAATTTTCAATGCAAAATTAGTTTTAATTTACTTCCATACATGCAGGTGTGTATGTACTGTGTTTATGCATGTTTTGTAAATAAAACAATTGTGCAAGAATACAACTTTTCCTAGTTTCTAAAAATGGACTTTATTTTTATAGCAATTTTAAGTTCACAAGAAAATTGAGCAGAAGGTACAGATTTTCCCTTGCATCCACTTGCATTATAGTTGAGGAAATTGAAGCATAAAAAGTTAACTTGTCCAATGGTTAAAACTAGTAAATGGTCACCGGGGATTTAGCTCAGTGGCCTAAGCACCTGCCTGGCAAGCGCAAGGTCGTGAATTAAATCCCC
Organism: Cuniculus paca; assembly: GCA_004365215.1. NCBI lineage: Eukaryota > Metazoa > Chordata > Mammalia > Rodentia > Cuniculidae > Cuniculus > Cuniculus paca. The sequence goes on along the minus strand of RJWT010023169.1, from coordinate 14,518 downwards.
GGTGCCACACACACAAAAAAATCTAGTAAATGGTGGAGGAATGATCACACCCAGGCAGACTGCATGCTTGGCCACCTCTGTATCTGAATACTGAAGTGGCAAAGTGAGTGCCTTGCACATCATGGGATGCTAACAGGAGAATGGCCAGGAAAAGAATTCTCTGAACTAAGCCAAATGTATCTGAAGTCTTTTTAAATTTTATGAGCAATATAGCACCCACTGCCAAGTTTTAGGATGTTTTTTCACATTGGAAGAGTTGTTACAGAAAACTGACAGTATATTCTCTGGTTGTACTTTACCATGTTGTCCTTTACAAATATCTCTCCAATGACATGTTAAAAATGAACTCAGTAAAACATGTAAGACATAACCATAAAATATGTATTTTTATTATTTTCCCCAGTTGTATCATTGTCATATTTAAGTGAGCAATTGTTTAATCATATTTATCCCTGGAGCTTTCCAGCACTGCCAGCTACTACCCACACTGTACAATGATGGGACTTGTTTGTTGACCTTCTACCTATGACATCTTTCAATTGACAGACAAATGCCAGACTCAGCATTTCTTCTTCTCCCAAAGCTAGGCTAGTCCCTGGGAGGCACTTTTCAGTGTGTGGACTTTCTGTAATTCATTTGCCCAGAGTATACTTTTCAATGGACATAGTTCACTCTTTGTTGATTAGGCATGTAGAGTATTTGCTATCTGCCTAGACTTTGCAAATTATCTGTGCAAAAGGACTATAGTGTAAACACCAGGCTAGTGGCCTTCAGTGAAAGATGAACTGGTATTATAGTTTTAAAATGTTTAAATGAATCTGGTCTTTAATCTATTGAAATATTTCTTCGGAATTTTTTTGTGTACAAAAGCATTAAGTATGGTCATGGGTGATTTTGAAATTTAAGGTGTTCATATTTTTAATGTACCAAAATTTTAAAGTACTAAGAATGAATGAAAGTACATATTGCATATAACTCTGGTACTCATGATCCCTTTTTTTGTATTACAGATTTTTGGGGTCTACCTTTGCTTTTAATTTATAAAATCTTTCCAAGAAGTTAATATGCTCATGCAAGTTTTTTGTGTGTTTCATAAAAGTAGTAAATGGTTTCTAATACAATGCAAATTCCCCGGAAAGATTATTGAATGTTTTCTTTGTCCATATCAACTATAAATATATTTCATTGTTTACTCACTATTATTTAAACTTTTGGTCAAAATGTATAAGTATGGTCACCATGATAGATATTATGTCATTAATTATGTAATTCTGTCATTGGTTAGTGTGACATGATTAATCAATAATTGATCATGAGGATAACCAAGTGATATTACACAGAACTCAAGAGGACTACAAATAAGCAAAAATAAAAGCTTACTGTCTTTCTTAACAAGATAAATTTGTATTTCATTGTGCTGTATAATCATATGTATAATTAATCAATAACAGTCCCACCATATGCTTCAATATATTTAGTTCCATTAAGTAGAATTGGTGATGGAGAGATAACATAACTAAGAATTTAAGGCCTCTGTGTCCTCAAGGGGCACATAAATTACTTATAAGGTTACAGTATACTTTCTAACGCTAACATAGTAGGTCACCAAAAAAAATTTTTTTGGATTGTTTATCTAATTAGTCTTCATATTCTTGTCTATAAAACAAAGGGCTTGGGACCAACAGTCTCTAAGGACTTTTCCAAAACAAAGGTTCTATTCTCTTAAAGCTGAATTGATTTGAATAATGAGGATAGTAAAATGTCCAGGTGGTATTGATTTTATAAGACCTAGATTAAGTCACATCTCCAATCACTTGGACCCGGAGACTTTTCTCACATCCTGGGTAGACAACCTAGGGCACGATAGGGTAGTGTGTGGCTAGGCAAATGTTGCTTTGCTCTGCTACTTAGGTGCTCTTGCATGTACATCTGCAATTGCAATTCTATTAGAATTCTTCTGAAATGAGACCCTATGCTGGCCACAGCCTGCTTTTGTTCACAGTAACAATGATGATAGGTAAAATTCAAGTGCCAATATGTGCCAGAAACTGTAACTGACCTGCGTTAACTGATTTAATCCCTACAACCACTGTATGAATTAATATTACCCTAAATTATCAGGAAGGGAAATAAAGGCAAAGTGTTGAAGTGCTTTGTCCAGTGCCCCCAAGTAAGCAAGAGGTGGAGCTGGCATTTGACTTGGGAGAAATCTACCCTTACATATATTTGCACTATCTACTAGTACAGGACAATATCGCACACAGTATCTAGAGCAGACTCTGAAAATATAACAAGACACTAGACAGCCATTAATTGAACTCAGTGAATAAATATAAAATATAAATATAACGTATAAAAAGTGTGTAGCAGTAGCTCTGTGGGGTGGCTGTATATCTTACTAAGAAAACGTCTAGATAATAGGTCACCAAAAAATATTTACCATTCAGTCCACTGTGCTTCTGCTTAATCCAGCAGTTTTGTATCTGAGCAACCATCTGTCTTCAAACAAATTCCACAGATGTCTCATCTAAACTACTTAGCTTGAAAAGTAATCATTGGTAAAACTAAAGCAAAAAACAAAATTAAAACCTAATCTTCTGGGGTGAAGCAAGATAGTGTGGATTAGAAAGATTTTGTTTGTAGTATTCTTTTGCTATGTCTTCTAGCATTGACAAAATGTCAGCTGAAAAATATTAGTGAAAATATTATAAAATAAACCTTTGCATGATGATTCTTAAAACAGCAGAGAAATGTGAAATAGTAGATTCTAACTTGGATCTGCCATGAAACTCTCTGAAATCTTAAACAGTTACAGATACTTTTCATAAATTTAAATTAAATTTAACAGATTTTATTTTATTTTATTTATTTTATTTTATTTTAACAGATACACTAAAACATAAAAATTGTATACATTAATGGGATACCATGTGAAATTTTGATACACATATACATTGTGTAATGTTAAATCAGATTAAATATTATCTATCTCCTCAAACATTTACATTTCACTGTGGCAAAAACTTTTAAAATCCTTTGCTCTTGCCTTAAAAAATGCAGAATGTGTTTTGTTATCTGCAATCTTTTTGTTGGGCAATAGCACACCACAATCTAATTAATTCAGTATCCACTGATCAATATTTCCCCACTCCTCCCTTCTACCTACTCTCCCTGTCTCCTGGTAATGATCATTTAACTTTCAGTTTTCATGATCACCTGTTTTGGACTCCACATATGAGTGAGATTGTACAGTACTTATCTGTGCCTGCTTTATTTCATTTAACAAAATGGTCTCCAGTTCTACACAGGTTGTCTCGAAAGACAGGGTTTCATTCTTTCCTCAGTGACTGAACAGTATTTCACTAAGTCACAGATGCTTCACATCTCGTTCCCACGTGGTCACCAATGTCTCTTCTTCTTTGGCTCTGCTACCCCTCTATGAACTGTCTGGGATTTTTACATAAAAGGGTAACCAAGCCCTGCATGGCCCTTAGAGAATCTATTTGAGAAGAGCACAGAATAAAGTACAAGACAAAAAGGGTGCACCTTCATGCCAGCTTCTGAAGAACAGACACACCCTCCTCCTCCAAGTTGTCCATGGCCAATCACAGGAGTAGGAGCTTTGCTGGTGTTATAGTTTTGAGGGACTATCAGAGAGTGATTGCCCTATTTTTTTTTCTTTGTTGTATAAGGGAACCTAATCCAGGCCAATGTTCTGATTCAAGACCACCTGAGTTTACAGTTAACTGCTCCTTTGTTGGTCTTACCATTTGACCTTTGGCAAATTTCTTAATCTCAGTTATTTTATCTTACTCTTATTTTAAATTGTGAAGTGGGATACAATAGGTTACCCTGAAACAAGGTTTTCAGCTCAATAAAGGTGCTAATGCAGGGGTCAGGGGCTGGCACGTTGCAGGTAATTTAGAAATGTTCATTAAGTGAACAGGTAGCATCTCTTGTCCTTCTTCTCCATGCACACTCAGTGTTTCAGTGCAGTGAGTGTATTTCTAACCAAATGTAAATGCATTTGAGGTTTTATTGTTTGTGACCTTATAAATAAATACTATATTTCTATTATTATTTGCAATTATCATGTAATTATCAACAAACTCATGGACTTTTACTAAACTTTCATGGATATCAAGTTGATAGCCACGTGTGATGGCATATGCTTATAATTCCATCACTTGGGAAGCCGAGGTAGGAGGACCACTGTGAGTTCAAGGCCAGCTTGGGCTACATAGTGAACTCAAGGTCAGCCTGAACTACACAGTGAGACCCTGTCTCAAAAAAAAAAAAAAGAAGTTGATGGGCACCTTGCTGGATGAAAATTGTTTATGCATTCATTGACTCAAAAATATTTATGAAGAATCTCTTACATGTGAGGAATTCATATGATTACTTATGTGAATTTAAAGTTTGTTAGAGATGACGATGTAACCACCTTTCTTTCAGTTTGAAAAATTTTTACTTATTTCATTTAATTTACAGGTTAAATTCCTATTTACTATGTGTATAACATTGAAATGATATTGAGTGAGAAATGAATAGGACAAGTAGTCTTATCAGATAATTGCAGTGTAGTAAAACCATATAAATTCAAGATATATGACTAAAAATGAAAACAAAGAGAGATCATCAGAATAAAGACCACTGCAAGGCTGAAGGAAAGGAATACCAAAGATGTGCTCTGAGAAGATGAGAGGATTGGGAGAGACAGAGCAGGGGGAGGATGGCCCAATGAGCAGACACCTTGAGTCAGAAATGAGCATGGCATGCCAGGAAGAGGGGAGTGAACACACAATACCCCATACATCTTCTCACCACATGACATATTTTATATTTTGTTGATTTGCAAAGACTATTACAACAACTAGAGTTGAGAATGAGGGAATTTATATGGGAAAGAGAAACATTACACAAACTATTTTTTCATTTTTTCACTCATCTACTTATCTATTCAGCAAGTATTATTGAACTGATTCTGTGCCAGTCTTGTGTCAGGCAGTAGGGACATTGCAATGATGGAACCAGTGCAGACCAGTTGAATGCCAGGGTAAGAAACTTGGCATTTATTTAAAATGTAATGGGGAGCATTAAAGTATATGAAGGAGAGGAAAGTTTTAGGATTAATCAGAGTACACAGACTAGAAGTATGAACATTAATTAGAAGTTCGCTGCAATAATTCAGGCACAATTTTGTGAGAACTTGAGCCTAAGTGGTATCAGTGTACTGGAAAATAAGGATGAACTTGAGGATGGATTAAAACTTCTCAACTAGGAAAGCTAAATGCTGAGTTAAAATTCTTTAGGGACAGAATGGATGCTAAAGGCTTAGGAAAGGGGATATTAAAGTTACTCCAAAGTTATCAAAATGGATGACATGGAGAATCATAGCATCATAAGTCAAATGAGTAAGTTTGAAGATAATGAGGTGAAGATCATGGGGAGGATGGCCCTGGGGAGTTTGCACATACAATGCACTGAGCTGATGTCAAATGAGGTTCTCAAGAAGGAATGGAGCTACAAAACTTTTTGACAGTGACTTTAGTAAGAAACAGATTTTACATGGTGAATGAATATAGACTCTTAGCACAGGTTTCACAGAATGGCAGTTATCCTCCTATATGCAATGTATTTTCATTAATTTTATTTTACTAAAAACTGCTGGTTACAGCATACTAAGTTTATTGAATTACCCTGTTTGAAAACTGTTTTTAAGACAGTCAGAAATCCGGATCCTATTGCAATATTGTTTGAGAGATTTTGGCATTCAAGATCTTGTTATAGAACAAAAGGCAAGGTTAATAAAGATTTTGGAGTTGTGCCACATGGCATCAGGAAATAAGTTTCAGTTCACAGGATAGAGAGCAGCTTCCAACATATGAGTAAGTGAGACCTAAGCTAGTGTGTGGATAACAAAGAACATAAGAAATAGCATGAAATCCAGTCACTTACTCTATTATATATCACATTTTTAAAATTTAAAATGAAGGATATCTGTGCTAATGTCTGACTAGAACTGATCTTTCCTACCAAGCAAAGGAATATCACCAGTATCTTTCCTTTCTATTCATATTTGCTGTTTCCTAGACTTATTCACAAATTTTAGACATAATGAGAACGAGCCAAAGAATAACCTCTGGAGAGTGCATATAGGCTATTGCAGCTCTTTGTCTGATTCAGCTCATTAAGAAGCAACTGCATGTGTCTGGTAAATTGCCATGAGTAATTTACAGTACAATATATGAGTTGCTTCACAGGGTGGCTGAGTCAGAGGAAAGATTTTCATATTTGGAGTTCTCCAGGATCCCCTCTGCTTACTAAATTAAATGGAATACAAAAGAACAAGTGGGAATTAATATTAGGTTGAGAATTTGAGTGCAGAGGGCGAAGAAAAGCCAGTCCTGAGCACACTGCGGAAGTATTGGCCAATATATGAGACAATGGCTGTAGCTGCTAGGTCAGTGGGATGCATCATCGAGTAAAGAGACTGCCAACTATGCCTAATTGCTAAAATGGCTTTAGTCTCTTCCACAGTCGTTGCTGGGAGTGAGATAGCTTCTGCTGACCTGTTCACTTCCACATTTTAACTACATTAAAACATTGTCACATTGTGATGAGAAAACAAAAATGTGAAGAGACATGATCTCAAGTTGCTCAGGTCCAATAACCACGTGGGTGCAGTTGTCTCTTCATCAATCAAACTAAACTGATGATCAATGACAGTTTTGAGTGGCGCCTCGATCCAAGGCATGTGCTAGATCAGTTGTTAGATATCATGAGCATGAGACACAAGTCATGCTTTCAAGAACTTACTATGTTGGGATGTAGGACACAAACTGTAGCATTTCGATTGTAAGAAAACATTAATCTAGCAGCTTCCATAATCCAAAAAAAGAAAGAGAAAAAGAAGTTTTTGAACAGCTAGATATACATTCCAAAGTTCAAGCGCCAAAGTTCAGGCCCTAGCGGTTGTTTACAAGGGACAGTTAACCTTCTGCCCTAGGGGGATGGGACCTGTGGGGTGAGATGGAAGAGTCAGGTTATTCTCTCCAGTTTTTCACCTGACTGTGATTCCATCCATGAGGAATCCACTGACACAGCCCTCTAAAAGGCCTCTGTTTCTAGGAAGGTCAAGGGTGGTTTGGGGGAGGACAGGTGTTTAAGGAGGGCAGGAAAATACAAGAGCAGGATTATCATGAGGACAAGTGAGGGCTAGGAGAGAGGAATATGAATGCCGCAAGTTGAGATGTCTTACTGTTCAGTTGAGTCCAAGGCTATTTATCTTCACTCAGAATATTCTGTCTTTACTACTTTAACCTTCTCTATTTCCCTCAAATATTCAACTCCAAACTCTTCTCTTATCCACTCCGAATTTACCAAGAAACACTGTAGAGGCTTCAGGTAGATATCCTCTATCTTTCTGATATTAATTGAACTAATATAACTGTACCTACATCCACCTGATTATCTTACACCCCCTTTTCTCGTGCATATTTAATACCTGCCTCCCACTGCAGTCCTGTTCGTTGACTTCTAAGTGCTCACAAGCAGAACTTCTCACTGGTCTCCAACCCCCTTCACACTCACATTTCTCGGGAGAGTTGTCTGTGCCAATTTCATTAGTCACTTTTGCATCCGTTGTAGTCTTGTTTTTGGTCTCATCATTTTACCAAAAGCAGTTCTATTAAGAATAACAGTAATACCCATGCAACAAATGGCTTTTCAATTCTTATCTACTATCACTGGTAGTAATATTTGTGACTTCATCTCTGTCTTTTCAAACATTTTCTTCCCTTGTGCTTCTTGGTATAACGCTATCTTGATTTTCCCACTTGTCTGGGAAGAGACAAGAAGTCACATGGTGCCAGATCTAGTGAATAAAATAGTGAAGACACAAAATATTTTTACAAGCCTGCCTTTCTGTAAAATGGCATTCAGCAAAGGTGTTAGCTGTATTTTTTATCGTACCTTGTGAAGATACTCTTAAAAGAGGACTTCCAGAACTCCTTCAGAAAGTGAAAGGATGCTAGAATAAGTGTGTTTGAAGTGAGAGGGAGTTTTCTGAAGGGGATTAATGGCAGCGTGTCTTTATTGTAATAAATTTTTAAAAATTTAAACATTCACCGTATTTTTGGCCACTCCCTGTCTGTGGGAACCCCGCTGCTCTGTCCCAGCTCTGTCCTTGCCTCTGGCCACTGCCCAGCCTTGGGTGTAAATGCATGATTGATGTTGCCTGTCCACTCCGAGATGTACACATGGAAGAAGCTCTCTTGGCCCTAGATGAGCTTTGGGGCTGTTTGAATAGGAAATCTGAGAGTCAGGCTGCCTGAATCATGGCCTAGAGGAGGAGGAGACAGGTTTTGGTGGACACAAACCCTTGGTTTTGTGGACCCTTTGCCTTCTGGTGCAGCATATAGCTGGCAGAGACCAGAAGGGGTCTCCTGAATCACTGAATTTTGGAGAAAGGGCTCTCTTGCTTAGGTCAAATGACAGTACAACTGCTAAATATCTCTCTAGCATTTCCACATTTCTCCATTCCTGCAGCACTGATACCACCCTAGATCTCCTTCTCTGTTGGTGAGATTATTGTATTAATCCCTGACTAGTCTTCACCTATACTCTTGGCCTATAATGTAGCCAGGGCAATCTTTCTGAAGCATGAATCAGACTCTCATTGAGCTTAAATCATTCAGCATCTTCTGATTGTTTTTGATAAAAACCAAAATACTTATTTTATTAAGAGGGTGCACACAGCCATTTCTTGCTCTTCTATCTTATTCTTCAGCATGCTTCCCTCTAACTTTGGTCTCTCAGGCTTTATGCCTCAAGGATTTGTATCTGCTATACTCTCTGCCTTAACGACTATTTTCTTTCCTCATTATTCACAATCATTTAAAAATTCTCAGCCTGGCATGATGGTGAACACCTATAATCCCATCACTTGGGAGGCTGAGGCAGGAGACTGCTGGGAGTTCAAGGTCAGCCGGGGTTACATAGCAAGACACTGTCTGAATAATTAAAAAAAAAAAGAAAGAAATATTTTCAGCTCACACTGCATCCCCAGATTTCTATATGCATGGCATTCTTAAGTGAATGCTGCTTGAATTCAGAACCCTATTTCATTTTTAAATACTCAAGGAATATAGGGGAAAGGAGAAAAGGAAAAGGGAAAAGATTATGTATATATATACAAGATAGACAACTATTCTACTAATTTCTGTTAGTTTATCCAAAGAACAGTTTGTGCTTTCGTTGTTTGACTGATCATTTTTTGTGCCTAAATCTTGTAACCTGAACAACTACTGCTAAGGTAATATGCAGCATATTAACTAGTGTTAATTTCCTACTATTTTTTTGAAATTCTGTATCATTTCTATCCTTTTTTCTGTTTTGCTTTTTGAAATAAAAAAAATATTTGAGGGATACTGACTTTGTCAGTTATTTTAGACAAACTCTTTCTCCATGAAATATTTATAGCTTTCTACAAGGATATTATTGTAGGGGGAGTTGTAATAGGAAAATGACTACATCCACATACTTAACTTTGCCTGCAAACTCACCTAATTACAAATTCTGCCTTTCTTCCAGTCACTCTGCCATTCTTTTCTTTCGTAAAGTTCCTATGGGAATTTGCACTGTTTTACAAATTGAGGCCTCTTTGCTTCGGGCTTTTATTAAGCATTTAGAAATTACAATCCTTACATCCTCCTGCCTCAGTCCACAGTCTACTCATCTCAGTACTCCAGGTACAGCTTCTTCACAAGTGTAAATGAGCCCAGTGAATGCAAATTTGAAATTTTAGTCTGTTGAGGTTGCATAGTAGCTAAAGAGGCTAGGACCTACAACTCTTTTATTATTTATTTATTTATTTATTTATTTATTTATTTTTTGCACTGGGAATTGAACTCAGGACCTTGTACTTCCAGGTAGGAGCTTGTGCTGCTGAGCTATATCCCCTACCTACAACTCTTAACTCTTATTTATGCATGAGAGTGCCTCAGATAGAAAGCATCTCATATATATATATATATATATATTTTTTTTTTTTTTTTATTCTCTTGGTCTTAACTTGTATTTTACATAGATAGTAACTTTTATTGCACAATAATTATCTTCCAATTTATCTGTTTCCCCTGTGGGACTGAGAACTTTGAACAGTCAGGAACCTTGTCTTATTAATCTTTTGTATCTTCAGAGTCTAGTAAATGCTTGGCATGTAGTGGATACTCAATACATTTTGAGCATAAATAAAAAACTAAGTGATACTTTTTTTTTTCTTTTGAGGGTCTTACCATGTAGCTTAGGCTAGCCTTGAACTCACTGTGTAGCCCAGGCTGCTCTCAAATTCATGATGATCCTCCTGCCTCAGCCTCCCCAAGTGCTGGGATTACAGTCATGCACCACCATACCTGGCTTGGGCTTGTTAAAATAAGTACAAATCACCATTTGTACCTTGTGCCCTGTCAGCAGGAACATTGTTGTTCTTGAATAAATATTGTGTTTATTGGTGCCAGAGCAATGTTTGTTTTTAGATACCATCATTCCTGATGTGCATTTTTGGGTTAACTTTCCAATAACTGAAAAAAAAGGTTTGAGCTAATCAATACAACTATTTGCCTCTGCCTTTAAGACATTAAATGCAGAAAAGCTAAGTTATGTCATTTTAATACATGAAAGAATAAATATTATAAATGTAAAATTAAAATTGTACTGAAATAGTAGCAATGTGTATTTCAGCTACTTAAGCTGTTGGTACTAAATATGCTGAAAATATCACAACTATGAATCAGAAGCAGTTTGGAAGTAGAGTCAACATTCATCAATATATTATGGTACTGAAATTCTTCATTCTGCTTGAATTCATACCTTTATCACAACAAATGATTATTAAGTTAACTGTCTTTTGAAACAAAACCCTCAAATCTATATAAATTATTTTAATAAGTGGATTTTACTCTTTTTGATGCCTATATAATAAAAAACAAATTTTAAACAATTCAATGTTTATATACACAAATATTTTGCTATCATGTATACTATATTGTTTAAACTAGAGATAAAAGAGAAATAAAAAAGAGACAGCATAGGCCAATTATTACCTGATGTATTTCTTTAAAATTACAGGTTTTTTTCAGATCAAGTCATTAGTTTCTCAAGGTAAGCCCATATAAAGCAGTTGAAAAATTTGTGAGAATTCCAGAATATAAATTCCAAATTTCACCTGGATGGCAGGTTGGTGAAGTTTTCTAAGATATTAAGGAGGAAAAAAATTACCTTTTAGTGAAAACATTCTTAACTTGATTCACTAAAATTTCAACATAAGAATATTTCAGCAATAGAACAAAACTGTTTTTGTAACTTTGAGCTTGTTTTGGGTAGTAAGTCGAATTGTGTTTGAATGAAATATAGGATGCAAATAAACTCAATAGTGCATTTATTTCTGCTTAATTTCAGCTGTGGCTATCACAATGAGTGGAGTTACGAGTATTAGTTTCTATTCATATGTTTATATATTCTTTTTTCACTAATTTATGAAGAATGGATATATATAGATTATACACATTAGCTATATATTTTTCTCTTTGGTAAAGGTTCATAAAACAATAGGAGAAAGTTTAATTTTATTAATATAGTTTAGCCAAGTTTAATGATTTTTTTCTTTTTTAAAAAAGATATTAAGTTAATCTACAAAAAGAGCAATGTCTGAGAAGCAACTGTGCAGTTTAGGAATGAACAATCTCTTAAGTTTGGATTGCAATGCCTGAAATTTAAAGACTCTTTCCTGCCAGTTATAATCTTTTCTCATTCTGTTAGACTGTCACATGAAGAGCAGAGAATCTGATTTTTTCAATTTGTTACATGTGCTACATAGAAATCCTTTGTCTGAAGGAAAATTGGCTGAAATTTTTTCCCACTTTGTGGGTTATATTTTCATTCTGTTGGTGATTTCTTTTGCTATATGAAAACTTTTTAGTAAGATGAGATTCCAGTTGTTGATTCTTTGAAGTATTTCCTGTGCAGTCTGGGTTTTGTTCATGAACTCTCTACCTCCACCTATGTCTTCAAAATTTCTACCTGCTTTCTCTTCCAGTAGATTTAATGTTTCTGTTTTAATATTTAGATCTTTGTTCCATTCTGACTTTAGTTCAGTGCATGGTGATAGACATGGGTCTAGTTTTAGTCATTGGCATGTAGAGAACCAGTTTTTCCAGCACCGTTTATTAAAGAGGCTATCTTTCTTCCAGTGAATATCTTTAGCCCTTTGTCAAAGATAAGCTGGCTGAATGTGTTTGTAGTTGTGCCTGCATCTTCTAATCCATTTTACTGATCCTCAGGTCTGGTTTTTCTGTTTTGTTTTTTGGTTTTTTTTTGCCAGTGCTATGCTGATTTCATCACAGTAGCTTTGTAGTATAATTTCAAGTCAGGGATTGTGATGCCTCCTACCTTGCCTTTGTTTCCCAGGATTGCCTTTGTTCTTCTAGGTCTCTTCTGTTTCCAAATGAATTTTGGGAATGTTTTCTCTAGATCTGTGAGGTATACTAATGGTATTTTGATTGGGATTACATTAAATCTGTGGAACAATTTTGGGACTATGGCCATTTTCACTATGTTTGTTCTTCCTATCCATGATCAAGGGATATCTTTCAATTTTCTGATATTCTCTTTGATCTCCTAAATTCAAAGACCCAATCAAAAAATGGGCATCTGAGATGCATCCACACTTCTCAGATGAAGAAATTCACAGAGCAAATAAATATATTAAAAAATGTTCAACTTCACTGGTCATTTGAGAGATTCAAATTAAAACAACACTGAGATTCCATCTCACTCTAGAAAGAATGGCTATCATCACGAAATTAACCAGTAACAAATGCTGGAGGGGCTGTGGGGAAGAAGGAATCCTTCTCCACTGTTGGTGGGCATGGAGACTGATACAACCACTGTGAATATCAGTGTGGAATTTCCTTAAAAAACTAGTATTAGAGGTTTCATTTGACCCAGCTATTCCCCTTCTGTGTATCTTCCCAGAGGAATTAAAAACATCATACCACAGTGACTTATGTTTATAGTGGCACAATTTGTAATAGCTAAATCTTGGAAACAACCCTACTACCTATCATCCAAGGAATGGATAAAAAAGATGTGGTATTTTTGTACAATGGAGCACTACTCAGCTATAAAGACAGATAAACTTGAGATGTTTATAGGTAAATGGATGCAACTTGAGACCATACTCATAAGTGAAATAAATCAGACCCACATGTGGTAAACATCAAACTGTCTCCCTGGCATGAGAAACTGAAAGAGTAAATGAGTTCTAAAATATACAATAGATATTGTAAAATGAGAAGAAATTGTTCAAAAGGAAAAAGGAAGTAGGATGGGTGAAAAGGGAAAGGACAGTAAGGAAAGAGGGAAAAATGCAAGTCAGTTATACTATTCATGTCTCTTAGTTCATTGAAAAGGAAGATTTGTGCTAATATTGATTGGAGAAATTTCTATGCACATATAAAGTACCCTGAGCAATTATTTTAAAGATAACTACATGCAATGTAGTAACTATTGTTATTCTCCTATTTTTAATGAAATTTTGTTTTACCTTTTTTCCATAAAATAAAAAAAGCACAGAATCACAAAATATTCATCGAAGAAGTGTCCTTAAAGATAATTTAATCCAACTTGATTCACATGGCATGGAAATGTACATAGCTCTGCTGGTACAAATCTGCAGCTGGAAACTTACATTGAACTACAGGGTGAGTGAGAAATTTGAAGAAAATGGTTAAGAAATCTGAGTGCAGATAGACACAAGTTTCAGAGGCCCCATCTAACATGAGAACTGTGTAGGAAAAAGAGACCTTTCGTCAAGGGAGTTTTGGGAAACGGGGCTTAAGAGATGGGACAAACCAAAGATGGGGTGTGTGTGTGTGTGTGTGTGTGTGTGTGTGTATTCACATGCATCATCTAAACAATACTACTGTATTGAAAAGGATAGTTTACATGGATACAAAATTGTGCAAAATGTGCATTTCAAAATGTATTTCTATAGATACAGATTACCATTTAGTAAAAGAGTGATCATCAATCAGAAAAAATAAAAATTTAGGTTTGGGTGACAAAACAAAAGGAGATTTAGAAGTGTCACAGTGTAGGGCCATCCACCTCACACAACCCTTATGAAGTGACAAGTCACCCAAATCAGTACTTTTACTCAAACATACAGGGGGTGTTCACTGTTCACTTGAAAATGCTTATTTTTTCAGCTTTTACTACCCAAGTTTTACAAACTCATAAATGTAAAAATAATCAAAATAATGGACCCTGAGTGAATCTATTTTAATGTCACACAATGCTTTTCTTGGTAAGAACTTCACGCAATGAGCTTGAACACACAGCCTTTGACCATTCATGATTATGCAACAGTGAAGGGGCAAAGTTAGCAAGAACGTCAGATTGTTTTCTGTGGTACAATCGCATAAATAATACTTTTTGAATTATATTATCTTTTCTC
>RJWT010023168.1:0-16958 GCA_004365215.1 Cuniculus paca | reverse complement strand
TTCTGTCTCTTGTCTAATTGCTCTGGCTAATGTTTCCAGCACTATATTGAATAGGAGTGGTGATAAAGGACATCCTTGTCTTGTTCCTGATTTTAGAGTGAAAGCTTTCAGTTTTTGACCATTTAATGTGATACTGGCTGTTGGCTTGTCATAGATGGCTTTTATCAGATTGAGGTAAAGGCCATCTATTCCAATTTTTGTAGGGTTCTTATCATGAATGAGTGTTGGACTTTATCAAAAGCTTTTTCTGCATCTGTTGAAATGACTGTGTGGTTCTTATCTTTGGCTCTATTGATATGGTGTATTACATTTATTGATTTGCATATGTTGAACTATCCTTGCATTCCTGGGATGAATCCCGCTTGGTTGTGATGTATAATCTTCTTGATGACTTGCTGCATTCTGTTTGCCAGTATTTTATTGAGGATTTTTGCACCAAGGTTCATTAGGGAGATTAACCTATAGTTCTCTTTCTTGGTTGGGTTTTTCTCTGATTTTGGTATTAGGGTAATACTTGCTTCCAGGAATGATTTGGGGAGACTTCCTTCCCTTTCAATTTCATAAAAGAGTTTGAGGAGTGCTGGCATTAAGTCTTCCTTGAGTTTCTTATAGAATTCAGCTGTGAATATATCAGGACCTGGACTTTTCTTGGTTGGTAAGTTTCTAATTAAATTTTCAAATAGGTTATTCTTTATCATGGTGAATTAATATTTTTATACATTGTTCTATTTGGTTTGTTAGTGTATCACTTAGTATTTGTTCTTCTGTGTTCAGAAAACATTGGTCTATAGTTTTTCATTGTGAGGACATTTATCTGGTTTTAGTATTAGGGTAATTCTGTGTTCACAGAATAAGTTAGGAAGTGTTTTCTACCATTTCTATCTACTGGAAGTGACCAATTTTTTTAAGATTGAACATGCTTAAAATTTGTTTCTTAAATGATTGATTGAATTCAACTGTTTTTCTAGTACCTGTAGTACTAGTCCAGCTTTCTAATACTGCTTTGAAATTCTGATTAAACATGTATTTCAAAAAGTTAATCCATTTCATCTAAATCACCTATCTGTAGATATAGTAATATGGTTCCTTGTATTTCTATACTTTCGTTTTCTTTTTCTTTTTTTTTTTTTTGTACCAGGGATAGAACTCATGACTTCACGCTTCCCATGCAGGTGCTGTGTCCATGAGCTAAACCCAAGGACTATAGTTTCTTTTTAATGCTCACAATAGATACAAGAATAGACAAATGATCAGTTTTGAGGCAACATGAGTTAGTACCTAAGAGACTGCCGAGAAGTTAGAAACAGTGGGCATTGAGGGTGGTGCTGGGACATCTGAATGGATCTGGCTCAGGCTTTTATCTTCCTGGCACAGGACATGGTGCCATGACCCAGCCAGAGAGAGACCTGGAGGACAATGGCACCCGGGATATATGATTTCAGGGGTGGAGAAAGAACAATTCCTTTCCTATCCCCAAACACCACTTTTTTGAGGGCTGCTGGGGGGACGAGCGAGCTGAAGGACACCTGGTAGCCAAAGCCAAGAGTGCAGAGATGGAAAGAGAAGCTTTAGGCAGGGATTGCTGAAGAAACTGGGGCGTGGATACATATAGGAGCAAAGCTGAGACACACAGAAAGAACAGTGAACACTATGCCGGTGTCCCTGAGAACATCAGGGACCTCTGAATGTGGAAATCTAAAGATAACAGCATTTAGAAATTGTACTGGGACAGTCATTCTAACCAGCAAGCAGGACAATTATCCACTTTAAACACATACCACTTACTAAAATGGTCTCTCTATGACTGTAAAGCTATTCTTCCCAACTGATCTGTAGACAACACCAAAGAAAAATTTATTGAGAAAACAAGACATCAAGATGCCTCCAAAACTAAGTAACTGATCTCACAGACAGAGAAGTGGAAGAAATTCCAGCCAACAAATTTAAAAAACTGAAAACTCAATGAACAATAATATTGAAGAAGGTACAAATGAACAGATCAATGAATGAATTAAGAAAGAAATTGTAGGATAGAAGTCTATTTCACTAAAAAGATAGAGAACTTAAGGGAGAATAGAGCAGGCATCCTGGAAATAAAAAGACTCAATATATCAAAATAAAATAAATCTCTTTAAACTCTTGGCAGTAGTCAAGATTAATCCAATGAAAGAATATCAAGGCTTGCAGATTTTAGAACATGCAGACAGTTTCAGGGAAAAAAGAAAAACATTATTTAAAAGCTTTTGAATAAATTCATAACAAAAAATTAAGACTCTTTGTCTAGAAGAGGGTATAGAATACATATTAATGCCAAAAAAAATTCTATTTTCTGAAATTATTGCAGAAAATTTCCCACATCTGAAGAATGAAAAGGAAAGCTACGTAAAGGAGGCATTTAGAAACCCAAATAGAGGTAATCAGGCATCATATGATACCTCCACGACATACTGTAGACAAAATGCCAGCAACTCAGAACAATGGAAGAAGTTTAAAAAGATCTTATAAAGAAGTGTGAAATCACTTTTAAAGACTAACACATCAACAAAGAAAAGAGATTTCTCAACAGATGCTTTATGGGCCAGGAAGACTTGAAGTTTTTAAAGTCTTAATAAATAAATAAAACAATAAATAAATAAAACAATTGCCAATTTAAATAGTGATTTCTGCCTATTCTATCCTTCAAAAATCAAAGGAGAAATAAAGACTTCTTACAATATGAGCAAATTAAAGAAATTCACAACCACAAGCCAACATAGCAGAAAATACTTTAGAAGATATGAGACAACAACCACAAGTCTAAAGGAAAGAATAAATCTTATCAGGAGAGTAAACAAGTGAGAAACAAATTAATGAAACATTCAAAAAGCAATAAATAACAACAATTAGTACATATCTTTCAATGATAACTCTAAATGGAAATTGAATGAACGATCCACTCAAAAGACTCAGACAGGCAGTTCGTATTAAAAAAGAAGAGACCTTTTTTTTTTAATGCTGCTGAATGAAACACACTTCATCTGGAAAGACATATGAATTGAAAGTGAAAGGATAAAAAAAGATAATATTCCAAGCAGTTGAAGATCAAAGGCAGCAGGAGTAGCTATATTTAATCTCATACAGTTGACTAAAATTTGTCAGGAAAGTCACAGAAGGTCACTGCTACTGGTAAAGGGAAAATTCATCAAGAAGAGAAACCAGTTTTAAAAATATGTACACTAAGTGTCAGAACAACAACTTTCTTCAAACAAACTGTGTTTAACATACAGCAATAGACTCCATGCAATCACAATGGAGAGCTACAATACCCAATGCTCACAAATAGAAAAGTCAACCATACAAAATAATCAAACAGAAACATTAAACTACATGATACACCAAAGAACATCACAGCTATCTCCTCAAGGTTTCATCTAATGCCACCTGAATACATACAATTTTTAGCAATCTACAGAAATTCCACCAAAACTATCATATTTTAGGTAATAAAACATCTAACAGTAAATGCATAAGAACTGAAATAACTTCATGTAACTTATCAGATCAGAGTGGAATGAAGCTAAAAATCAACAGCTAAAGAAACAATAAATATTATACAAACACATGGAAATTGAGTAATGCACTATTAAATCTCAGAAAAAAATTGGGAGTTTTAATATTTCTAGAATTACATATAATAGAAACGAAATATACAGGAATCTGTGGGATACAATGAAAGCAGTTCCAAGAGGGAAGTAAATAGCTGTGATTGACTACATTAGAAAGATAGCGGTTTGAAATAAATAACTTAACAACGGATCTCCAAGAAAAATAAGAACAAACGAATCCAAGCCAGAAGTAAAAAAATAATAAAGAACAGAGTTAAAATTAATAAAATTTAGATTTAAAAAACTGAAAGAATCAATGACACAAAGAGTTACTTTCTGTAAAAGTTAAGCAAGAGAGATACATAGTCAAACTTACCAAAAGAAAAAGAGAAAACCCACGTTCATAAAACTTGAGATGAAAAAGGGAAAAACAAAAATGACACCACTGAAACCCAGAGGATTATCAGAAACTATTTGAAAGTTCGCAATCCACTGTAGTGAGGAATCCAGAAGAAACTGATACATTTCTAGACCTATAAAAGAATTACGTGTGCTGAACTGGGAAGATGTAAAACTCTAATCAATAATGAGAAATGAGTTTGATGCATTAATTAAAATTCTGTTAAGAAAGCAAGCCTGGGATACAGAAAATTTACTGACAGTTTTGCCAGGTATTTAGGGAAAAAGTGACATCAATGCTCCTCAAACATTCCCATGTAAACGTTTCCAAATTTATTCTTTGAACTCATAATTACCCTTTGTCTTAATCACATGCCTTATTGCTGGGATTTTGCTTCATGTTTTGAAAGGTTCAGTCCTTGCGTGATCTGCAACATGACAGAAGGGCCTGGACCGAGGAAAGCTGTTCACCTCATGTTAGCAAAGGAGAAGCCAGGAAGGGAGATACTGCCCTTCCAGCTTTTTCCGCCAGTGACCCACTTCTGACCAGGACCCGCTTCCCAACGCCAAGCCAGTCCCGCCTCTGAGTGTACTTTGCTGTGAAGGGGACTTGACATATTCCCTCCCACCACTTCTGCTTAATATAGTACTTGAAACTAGGCAGAGCATTCAGGCAAAATAAAGAAATAAAAATATGCTAACGGAAAATAAGTTAAATTATCCCTATATGCAGATAATATGATTCTTTATGTAGAAAACAAAAATTCTATGAAAATTTTAGTTCTGATAAGTTCAGCGAAGTGGCAAGATGCAAAATCATCACATAAAAATCTATAATATTCCTGCACACTCACGAATTCAATAAGAAAGAGATCAATTCTTTATGGAAGAGTTTGCAAAAAATTTAAGCACCTAAGATTCAACCTAACCAAGGAGGTAAAAGAACTGTACATCAAAAATTACATAACTCTGAAAAAATAAATCAATAAAATTATAAGAAAATAGAGACATTTTTAGGAAAATGTTTGTACCTAAGAACAGGGAAATAAATTGAACACATGAGCTCACATATCACCATATCATTCTCTTACATGTGAAACCAAAATTATAAATAAAAAGCAAAGTAAAAGATAGGTAATTAGGAAGCAGGGAGATAGACTTTTCTCAAATGAGAAGAGAATCAAGAGATGAATGGACAGGTGGGTGAGGAGAGGGAAAAAGGATTTACAAAGAAATTAAGATACGGTATGTGCATATACCAAATCCACACAAGCAAAATAAACTTGTGTACTGCAAATATATACTAACAATTAAAAAAACAATAAAACAGAGGACTGTGGGTGTAGCTTAGTGACAAGGTGCTTGTGTGGGATGTGCAAGGTCTTAGGTTTGATCCTCAGCACTGAAAAAATAAAATAAAATAGAAATGCACAACTTGTTCGTAGACTTGAAAAATAATTTCATGATAATGGCAGAATTATAAAAAATTATCTATAGATTCATTGCAATCTCTATTCAAATATCAATATATTTCTCAGAAGTAGGAAAAACAACCCTACAATTTATGTGGAACCAGAAAAGTCCTAGAATAGCCAAAGCAATAGAAGAAAAAAGAGCAACATGGGAAGACTCACAATAACAGACTTCTAGCTACACTGTAAAGGCCTGTGTAACAGAAACAACATTGTACTGGCACCAAAGTAGACATGTAAGAAATATAACAGAATGACAGAAACAAATCCATGAACTTACAGCCACCTAACATTTAAAGGGACATAAAGAGGTTTATTAGAGAAAATTTAAAATACACACTCAAAGAGTGCCAGGCCTCAAGAAAGAGATGAGTCATGGTCTGGGATTGGGAGTAATTATGTGTTTTAGGCAGGGAAAATTTATGAAATTTGTGAATCAATAGAAATTTTGGTTTTGATTTATGTTAAAACAGTGATAGGTCACACACACACCACACACACACATACACAGTGGATTTCGGCCATTTGTTTTAACAAGCTAATTTATGGACTTAAAGTGTCAATAATGGATTTTGAGTGTGATGAACCTGGTAGAAAATAAGCATATGAAACCCTAGCAAATATTAATATAGTCGATCTTGAATAACTATTGTGCCCTGAAGTAGCTTTCTTCTTAAAGTGTGACTTTTTTTTTTTTTTTTTTTTTTTTGCGGCACCGGGGATTGAACTCACGACCTTGTGCTTGCCAGGCAGGCGCTTAGACCGCTGAGCTAGATCCCCAGCCTAAAGTGTGACTTTTTAAAAAAGTGTGACTTTTAAATGATGACTTTCCTTGCATCAGTTCTATTTTTATTTCTTTCTTATTACCTCATTTTTCCCTTGTCACAAATTTTTATCCTTCATTTAAAGGATATACAGGAGCCAAATGTCTGTCTTCTCACAGCAGTTTCGCATTAGGGTGGATAGTCACAGACCTGATTATCCAGGGATCACGTCTCACTCTGAGTCATCTAAAGAGCAAAGGGAGATGGAATTTGTTGTTTGATGAACCGTCCTTCTTTGACAGTCTGAAAAAGAGGACAAGAAAATTAGCAAGCCATGGACTTTTAAACTTCATTTTATAACCATGTTAAATAAGTAAGGGCCAAAAATTAAAATTAAATAATGGTTTCAAAAGGTGGAAGAAGTTAGACAAAATTAAGAAACAATTGGCATAAGTCTATCATCTTTAGTATTGGCCTCTGCTCGTTTCAAGGTGTTTACACAAGCAGAACAGGTAAAGTAGAAGCGCACACAGACTGCTTCCTGTTTTGTCATAAGAGATCCAGTGTCCTCCTACTTTAACTACAACTATGGAAATAGAGTACAGTATGTAAAGATAAATGTGCTTTTGTGACCATTGGACCACTAAAATTCTTACTATAGTGCTCGGAACCTGAAATTATCTGGTCCCTAATTTGTAGATCTGAAGATGCTCTATAGCACCTGCCTCCGCCTATGACACATATAAAGTGTGAAGTAGAAAACAGAAAGTTATTTTATATCACAAAGTGAATAAAGTTCTGTAGCTAGAAAAATTGCATTGGCATTTTTATCGTGTAGGCATACCTGTACAAGAAGCCAAATCTTTACCTGAGGGGTACTTTAGGTAATATATTAAGAGAGGATGAAAGACGCATTTTTGGAAGAGCTAGTGGGGCTGGGAATCATAAATTTTATGGACCTAGGATACAATATTGTAGGTGTAGCTAGAGATTGCCAATAGGGTCTGGTACATTGTATTGAGCCCCTTTTTATGTCTACCTCAGTTCTTATATTACAAACTCAACTAAGATTCCACAGTGCTGGGACCGAAGGAGAAGGCTCTAGCTTTTCTAGTATTTTCCTCTACCAGCTGTATCATTTGCCAGGGTTCGCCATGTTCTTGCTTGATTACGTGGTCTTCCTTGAAGCATGAGGATATTACCCTTTTTAATGATCCTCTATCTGAAAAATGCACATTGGTTGAATTCTAACCTCTGGGGTTCGATCATTCACCTGTTATGGAGGCTGGGTACTCACCAGACTTTCATTTTCCTTTCAGAGTAGTTTCATTGCGTTCTGGGTCCTGGCTGACTTTGAAGGGAAAGATTCAAAACATTGCAATCTGACTTTTGACAAAGAAACAAAAAACTACACTTTAAAAAGATAGTATGTTTAGCAAAAGTTCTTTTGAAAACTAATATCCCACATGCAGAACATTAAAATCAGATCTCCATTTCTCACTGCATACTAAAAACCAGATCCAAACTAATCAAACACCTGGGACATAAACTAGAAGCATTGAAGATAGTGTAAGGGAAACACTCACCAAAAACTTCCTGAATAACAGGAATTTTAAAAGCACAGGAATGAATATCAAGAAAATGAAATCATTTGCATCTAATTTAAAAGCTTCTGCACAGCAAAGGAAACAAGAGTAAGGAGACAATAAATTGAGAGAAAAGTATTTGCTTTCTACTTTTCAATAGGGAATTAATGGCTAGAATATATTGAAAACAAACAAACCTCCACAAAATAAACAGTCCAATCCAAAAATTGCAAATGGACTAAATAGGTATTTCTTAAATGAAGTATAATGGCCAGTAATAATATAAAACAATCAGTTATCATTTCTTTAGCTATTAGAGAAATCAAATCAAAATTACTTTGACAGTCCATTTTACCCCAGTTAGAATAACTATCATTAAAAATATTGGGGAAAAATGAATTTTAGTAAGGTTGCAGAAAAAAACAACTCTCCAATATTTTGTTGAAAATGTAAACTAGTACAACCACTATGGAAATCTGTAGGTAGATTCCATAGAAACTAAAAGCTAAACATAGAAACTAAACAGAGAAATACCAAGAGATCTAGTAATACTGCTTCTGGTTATGCTTCTGAAACAATTAAAATCAATTTACTAAAGTGATATCTGTGTACATGGTGGTTCAAGTCACAATAAATAAATCATGGAAACTGAATAGATGTCTATCAGCTGAAGAATAAAGTATATGTGAGATCAAGATATAGATCTAAAATAAGTTAGACTCAGAAAATTAAATACTGTATGATCTTTTTTTTGGAAAACAAAATTTGTTAATTAGAGAAAAGATGACAGGAGATGAGGAGATAGTTATCTGTGGATAGGTAAGGGGATATGCAGGAGGGTTGAAAATTGAGAAGGCTATCGTATAGAGTTGATTTTGTTTTAATGCAAGTGTTTTTTGTTTGTTTGAAGGCTATGGTATAGAAAATGATCACTATGTCAAATGCATGTACCAGTTCATCTTATTGAAACCTTAGTAGTCTATACTACTAAAATGTACCAATATTAACAAATACCCATAACACAAAACCAAAAGAAGTAAAAAGTAAGAATACTTTTTAAAAAACAATGAAATTAATAAACTTTCAGAGATTGAATTGAAACATTTTTCTGGGCAATTTTTTACTATAACATACACTGTTTTTATGAGTTCATTGAAAAATGTATTTCTTTCTTTTTTTTAAGATAATAGAACAAAACAAAACAAAACAGAACAAAACAAAGCAAAAGAAAACAGAATAGAGTCAAACATTTAAAACAGAACACTGCAAGCTATACAGGTTTTCAAAACATAACAACAGGAGATTAACAATGGTTACCCTAGTGTCTCTTGCTTTCTTCAAAATGGTCGTTCATACATTTACAGACAATAAACTCAAACACAACAAAGTAATGTAAAACCAGATAAAACAAAAGAGCATTACAGGCCTTCAAGTTGGACAACAAGAAACCAGCAATGGTTACTGTAGTGTCTCATGAAAAATGTATTTCTTGAAGACCTACCACACTGTATTTGCAATGCATTCATTGTGACACAAAAAACTCAAGAAAGATAATACAAAGGTATCACATTGCCAACATGTGTTTGTCTCTTTACAGTTAACAAACTCATGTAGTATTTAAAAAGGTAACTGAAATTTAGCATGCCACATGTGCTTTGAGACTCGTGGGTTTAATGTGCTTCAATTGCAAAACAATTGTAGATACTGGAGTATTGTGCAGTGTGAGGTAAACCAAATAAGTTGCTTGGTTACTTTCTTTCTATTTTTTTTTTGCTTGTTTGTTTGGGGCAAATGTGCAATATAAAATATTCCATTTTATTCATTTTTTTTGTTTGGGGCAAATGTGCAAAATAAAATATTCCATTTTATTCAATTTTAAAGAACATATAAATCATATTAAATACATTAATAATATGCATCATCTCCATAACTCTTTTCATCCTAAAAAACTGAAACTGTATTCCATTAAGCAGTAAATCTCCATTATCTCCTCACTACGCTCCTGGTAGCCATCATTCTGGTCTGTATAATTTTACCTACCACACATGAGTGGAATAATACATTATTTGAGTGTTTTAAATTATTTGTCATACTGTAATATCCTCAAGAGTTATACCTGTTGTAGCTTATGTGAGAACTTCCTTTCTATAAAAGGGTAGATATTGCACATTATATTCATAACACATTTTGCTTATCTATTCTCAAATCAATGTGTATTTGCGTTACTTCTATCTTTTAGCTATGGTGAATAATGCTGGCATAAACAAGAATGTTCAAATATCTCTTTGGTGATTAGATTTCAATTCCATGGGGGACATACCTAGAACTGGTATTATTGGACTATATGGCAATAAGATTTTTTTTATTACTTCATTTTGAGGAACTTTCATAAGATTTTTGCATCTGGTGTATATTGGGTTTTGTATTCCACTTACAAGTTTACAACTGTTTAATTTCTCTACTTCTTCATCAATATATTATTTTCCAGGATGTTCATTGCTTGATTTTGTATTCATTTGGTTGATTTTTTTTAGTAGACCTATCAGTGTCTGCAAGGTGATATTTCATTGAATTTTTAATGAGTGTTTGCAATTCTTGTACAATTATTGATGTGAAGTATCTTTTCATATGTTCTTTGCACATATGTATAACTTCTAGTCCTATTTGTTGACTAATTTTATCATGAATGACTATTTTGTCAAATCTTTTCTTTACATAAATTTAGGGAATCACAAGGGATACTTTTCCCCACCATTCTGTTTATGTACAAGTGTGCTACCTTTTATTCCAGGAAGAAATTCCACTTGATGTATAATCCTTTCATATGCTGCTAAATTTGGTTTGCTAATAATTTTGAGATTTATAAGGAGTATTGATCTGTAGTTTTCCTATTAGGTCTTTATCTGGTCTGTGCACCAGGGTAGTGCTGACTTGTTAGAATGAGTTAGAAAATGTTTGTTCATCATTACTTTTTTCTGAAAAATCTTCAGTATGATTAGTGTTATTTGTTCCTTGAATGGCTCATAGAACTACCCAATGAAGTAATCATGTCCAGGAATTTTCTTTAAAATGACATTATCATTACTAATTAAATCTCCTTTCTCATAATAGAACTATTTAGACTTATCATTACTATGACTTGAAAGATTTTCATTCCTAGGAATAGGTTCTTTGCATTTAAATTATTCAGTTTGTTGGTGGACATAGCCCTTTCTTACACTATCTCTTTTAAATTTCTTAGAATAAGTAGCAATGCCCCAAATTGTTTATTTCAAAATTTGAGTATTTTCTCTTTTTTCCTATTCCACTTGAGCTAAATATTTGAAAATTTAGCTAATATCCATGGAACAAAATTTGACTATATTAATAGCTATTTTTAAAAAATAAACACATATTTTAGCTCATAATATCAGACATTTTAGAGTATATGCAGTTAACTCCAAGCCAGAGGCATCGTGGTGGAAGAAAATGGTAGAGAAATGCTACTCACCTCATAGCAGCTAGCATGCATGGACACATGTGCTCTTTAATATTTTTCTACTTGTGTATTGTTTTCTCTGTTCTAATCTTTATTATTCTACTTCTTCTGATAGCTTTGAGATGTGTTTACACTCCCTTTTTTGAGTCAAGTTGTAAAATTATATTACCAAATTGAGATTTTTCTTGTCTTTTAAATTATATCTACAATATTTTTTACTTAGAATTATTTTTGCTAAATGCCGTAAGTTTGGTAAATTGTACGTAATACTTTATGTCTAAATGTCTTCTAAGTTTTTCATCACTTCTTTGCTTTTTGACTGTTTAAGAATGCATTAAATCATTCGCCTAAACTGTTAAATGTTTCAGCTTCACTTCTGTTGATGACTTTAGCTTTATACTGTTACAGTCAGAGACTTAAATAGTTTTCAGATACTTGATATGTCCTAGAAAATGCCCCCATGGCACCACTGACCATGTGTATTTATTTAATTTTTGAACTGGATGGTCTTCGTCATTTAGGTTTTGCTACTTTAAGTGCTTTTCTTATTTCTTTTCTGATGGTTCTATTTATTCTTGAAAGTGAGCAATGAAGTCATAAACTATTTTTATAGGACTATTTCTTCCTTCAATTTTATCACTATATATTTCACATTGCAGTGATCTTTCATTAGAGATATAAATATTTTAAATGTTTTCATTATTGAACTATTTACTAATGTAAAATATCATTCATCTCATGTAATATATTTTTAATAGCAGTTTAGTAAAATAAATTTTGACAGGTATCATTAAAGCCAGACCTTCTCAATTTTACTTATCATACACAGAATATAATTTTCTATCTTTTTTCCTTTTATTCTATTTGTGTCTTTGGCTCAAAAGTGAGTTTCTTGTGGGCAGCATGTAGTTGGATCATATATTTTATGCATTTTTCTATTCTTTGTATTGGAATAAAAGATTTTAATTTACTTGCATTTATAATAATTAAAAGTAAGAAGAAACTTTCTCTTCTCAGTTTGCTTTTTATTTTCTATATTCTCATATTTTGTGATCTTTTATTTCCAGTATTATACTTTTATTTTCTTTTGATTTTTTTGTCAAGACACATTTAAATTCCCTTCCTATTTTTCTTTCTATATATTACATAGCTGTTTTATTTTTGGTTACTATTGGATTGTATTTAACATGCTAAATTTATAACACTACAATTGGACCTAATACAAATTTACCTATAAGAAAGCATAAAACGTTTCTCATTATCTGCTCTATGCCATCTCCCCTTAATTGTAGATGTCACAAAAGTATGCCTACCACCCCAAAAAGCAAAAATATACATTTTTAAATACAACACTGTTTAAAATCATTTAAGAAATAAAATATACTGTTGCAAAAATGTTACTTTAATACTAGTTTTTAACTAGTAATTACTTTTGGAAATACACTAGTGTCTAAAATAATGTAGGCAACAAATAAAATGTACTTACCAGTTGTGGTTTGATGAATTTGCTAATATTGAAATTATGCAAAGGTACTTATTTATGAACACTTTATTGTGCTAAATATTATAAAATATATTTTGCATTTTTCTAGAAATCATAGATTCATTTGCCATTTTGATTTGTCTTAATTATACAAATTTATTACCTTCATTTCAATTGCTTTAGTTCCTTTACCATTTTTTAAAAGAGCAAATAAAAGTTTTAACAATTAAATAATATATATTTGTGAGACACAGAATTTAATCCAATAGTTACACTTATCAAATACAAAGGATAACATAACAATTTTATCACAATGTACTAACAGATAAATTACGATTATAGATTATTTTCTGAGTATTAATTACTCAGTATGATGGTTAACTCCTTCGTTTTGCTGTTTAATAGAAACAAATTCTTCTGCAAGTCTTTTAAATTTTATTTAAAACTTGTTTTTTAAGCTGGGCATGTTGATGCTTGCCTGTAATTCCAGCATTCAGGAGGCCGAGACAGGAAGATAGCCGCAAGTTCAAGACCAGCCTAGGCTACAAATTGAGTTCAAGGCCAGTATGAACTGCATAGTAAAATCCTGTCTCAAAAAAGATTAAAAAAATAGTTTTTCTTTTTTAGTTCCAAAAGACCTGAGAAAAACTGTATGCAAGACTTGAAATTTTCACAAAGTTTACGATGCTTTGAATAAAACTGATATAAAGCAATGTTCTATATAAAACAATGCAATTAAGATTAAAATTGCAATAATATGTAACAAAATTTGAAATTTTGGGTTTACAGCAGAATAGTAGAATAGTTATAATAATTTTTAGTAGAAATAATTAGCATGTATATGTATTCATACACATGCAGAAAATAAATGTAAATCAAACAAAAATTTCTATTTACCACACTTTAGAGGAATACATATAACATATATAATTGTTTAAGTTTTCACTTTGGGAACATTTTTTGTACAAACTCCAAGTAGCCTAATTTTCAGTATCTACTTCATAATGTAAAAATATAGTATTACTGTGCAATCTGCTAATAGCAACCAAATATACTATTTATTCACAAATAATTTAAGGTTAAATATAGACTCAAAGCAGAAACATATCCTTAGCTACTTTTTACTAATATGTCTGTTGGAAAATTTGGATTTTTTAAAAACTTGACCTTGTTGATAATGGATACTGGGAAGATTTGAGATCATGTAGTTAGCTTTGAATGTATTACACATCCATCTGCTTCTCCATCTGGCAGCAAACACAGAAGTGTTATGTACATTCTTCTCACCGACACTTCAATTGTTAGCTTCCCGCTGACAGTCCTAGCATAAGCTTCATTGGGTAATTATTTCAGTCAGTAAACAACCAACCCACATGTTCAAGAATAATTACTAGTTCAATTAACTAACAAGAAACAGGTGATATTTTAGTGTCCAGCAAAAGAAACAGTATCAATTTGAGCAGCACTTCAGTAAAAATATTTAGATAGTAGATGTGCTATTTAGTACCTGGAGAATATAGAAAAAAATAAACATGACATATATAACAAAATATTTGTATAGCAAATGATGAATGGGGTTTCTAAAATGTATTCTTCTTTAAGTATTGAATTTTAAAGTATTATAAACACACAGAAAATCTACTGCCATGACATACTGTTTAACAAAACTTTGTCTATATTTACAATTGTTTCTTAGCTGATCAGAAGACTATCAAGGCATGTTACATGTCGTATTGTCTGCATTAAGGTATCAGAAAATTAAACATGTTATGCAAATTCATTAGCAGATGTAAATATGAAATTATCTTTATAAATGTGACCTAATATGCATATTTACTCATATACTAACATTTTGAAAAACATGATTTATTTTGAAAACTAAAATTGAGTTTTCATTCAAAATGCACATTTTTAAGAAACTATTTTTTAGTATGTATGTATGTAATCATTTAGTTTTTTTTTAATTTTTTTGAGACAGCATCTGATTATGTAGAATTGGCTGGACTTCAACTCACTAAGTATTCCACACTGGCCTCAAAATCAAGGTGATCCTCTCCCTCAAAATCATACTTTCTGGGTTATAGGTATGAGTCACAAGGCTTGGCTTAAATTTTTTTTAATTTAAAATGTGTACAACGTTTTTAGCTAAATAATCTCTTCAGAAAATCAAATGGTAGTCAAATACAGTTTTAACATTTTGAGACATAGTAATTAGTTGAAATTTATTATAATTAAGTTTATTGGTACATTTTAGGTATGCATACTGATTACATTCATCATAGGACATTTCTGCTTGTACATGATATCTTGATGCTTTCTTCCCCATTCCTTTATTTTTCTGTTCAACCCCCTTCCCCTGCTTATTTACAAAAGCTTTGTTTCCACTTTGCCTTCTTTACTTGCTTTTTTCCCTTCTTCCTTTCCCCTCCCCCTTCCTAGTTCCCCTTCCCATTTGAACATTTTCTTCCTATTTCACAATACCTATTATACTTTTTGACCTTACTTATACTTTCAGTTTCTCATACAGAGAAACAATGCAATATAGACATTTGTGTGTTTGATTTATTTCACTTATAAGAGTACGGTTTCAAGGAGCATCCATTTACCTAAAAATGTCTCAACTTTATCATTTGTGACTGAGTAGTACTCTATTGTATAAAAAACCATGTCTTCTTTATCATCAGTTGATGGACATTTGAGCTGTTTCCAAGATTTAGCTATTACAAACTGTGCTACTATAAACATGAATGTGCATATACTGCTGTGGCATGATGCATTTAATTTTTTTGATAAGATTCCAAGAAAAGGAATAATTGGATCAAATGAAACTTCTAGTCTTCATTTTTTTTTTCCTTAGGAATCTCCACACTGATTTCCACAGTTGTTGCACCAGTATACCCTCCCACTAACAATGGAGAAGGGTTCCTTTTTCCCTCACAGCCCCAACAA
The DNA here is from genome assembly GCA_004365215.1 of Cuniculus paca. Taxonomy (NCBI): domain Eukaryota; kingdom Metazoa; phylum Chordata; class Mammalia; order Rodentia; family Cuniculidae; genus Cuniculus; species Cuniculus paca. The sequence goes on along the minus strand of RJWT010023168.1, from coordinate 1,243 downwards.
CATTGGTTATTGGTTGATTTCTTGATAATAGCCATTCTTTCAGGAGTGAAATGGAATCTTAGTATTGTTTTAATTTGCATCTCTCAAATGAAAAGTGATGAACATTTTTTCATTAATTTATTTGCTGTTTTTACTTCTTCATCTGAAAAATACCTATTAATATCAGACATCCATTTTCAGATTGAGTTTTTAAATTTTGGGGATCTTGTTTTGATATTTTCACCTAAATTCTTTTTGATTTAATTGGACTTTTGAGGATTTTGCAATGAGAAGGACCCTTACTTATAAAAATATTTTCAAGAACTACTTATAGCCCCATGAATTAAACTACTTTATTTTGCCTCAATATTTATTTTAAAATATTCTTTAAATACAGAAAAGGAACATCAAATCTTAATGATGCACAAAAGAAGACTATAACCATATAACTTGACAGTTTTCTGAGTATCTCTAATGACCTTCCAAGATGATTTCTTTTTTTATTTTGAAGAGAATAAAACAAATACAAAATAAAACAGAATATTCAATCACAACAAAACAAAGAATGTGATACAAGACTTCAAAACAGAATAAAAATAAACCAACAATGGTTACCATGCTGCACATTGCTATCTTCAAAATAACTTCCCATACCATCAGGCAAAATAAAATCAAACACAACAGAACAGAATAAAACCCACCAAAATAAAACAACAAAAACAATACAGGACTTCAAAACAAGGCAGTTGGAATACCACAGTGGCTACCATAATGCATCTTATCTTCAATGTAGCTGTTTATATCACCAGACATAATAAAAACAAATAAAACAAAATAGAGTAGTCTATCAAAACAAAACAATGAACATAAGACTTCAAAACAAGATGAAAGGAAATCAATAATAGCTACCAAAATGCCTCTTGTTATCTTCAAAATAACTGCATATACCCTCAGGTATAATACAATCAAATAAAACAATAGAATAAAACCAATCAAAATAAAACAATGAAATCAATACAGGAAGTCAAACCAGACTGTAAGAATACAACAGAGGTTACCACTATGCAACTTATCTTCAAAGTAGCTGCTTATACCATCACACATAGCAAAACCAAACAAAGCAAAATAGAATAAAATCAATCAAAAGAAAACAAGTAAAGCAATAAAGACTTTGGAACAAGATAATAGGAAATCAATAGTGGCTGCTATAATCCATTTTGTTATTTTTGCAATAGCCTTAAATGCCATCAAATATAATAAAATC
>RJWT010023167.1:0-16907 GCA_004365215.1 Cuniculus paca | reverse complement strand
GGGTGGCCAACGTAGTGGAGGTAGGATGGGAAGTTTCTTTTCTTTTTTTCCAGTACCAAGAATCGAACTCATGACCTTGCACTTGCCAGGCAGGTGCTGTGCTGCTGAGCTATATCCCTGGCCCAGGATAAGAATTTTCAAACCAAGCCTCCCCTCCCCGAAGCTCTCAGCCTTTGGGAGAGATGAGTCTGACAGCAACAAGAAACCAAATTCTCCAATAGGCACCCTCACTCTTCAGCCGCAGTTGCACAGCAAGGCCATGTGGCCCTCTGCTCGTCTGCTGTCAAAGCTGCTGCTCCTTCTCCTCTCCTTTTTCTCCTGGCCCTGTCCACTGAACCCCTTCAGCTTTCTGTTTGTCCATATTATTTTAAAAGAAAATATGGTAAAAGAGACAAAATTTATAGTTGCACAGAAATTCCAATGCAGGACATGATGTTTTACCTCCTGCAACAGCTCCAAGCTGGAACTAACAGTGCCACCCTCATGTCCTGCTGGCTGGTGACAGTCAATGTGGACCTTTGAGGAGTAGCCTGACGTCATCTAGAAAGCATCAGAGTGTGCTGCCGTTCTGTGAACCAGCAGTCACTCCTAGGCACATCCGCTCAGCAAGTAATTCAACAAAAGCCAAAAGAGTCATGCATAGGCAGATGTCCTTCATGACGTCACCTGTAATGACAAAAAGTAGGAAATAATGTAAGCACTCAATAATACCCCAAAGGGTTTGTGAACTCTAAAGTGGCTCAACAGGATACTATGTGTCCATTAAAATCATAATTGTAAACACTGTTTAGAAATGTGAAAAACTCTACATTTTTATATGAAAAAAGCGGAACATAAAATTGTATCACCCACTCTTTAGGATTATGTGAAACTGAATCAAAAAATCTTTTAACATTGTTATACTGCTTTTAATAATAAACATGTAAATTGTATCAATAAAGTATACAATGGAAACTTTGTTAGAAGGACCCAGGGGAATGGATCATGATTCCTCACTACACCTCTGAGAGGCACTTCCAGTTGTGCATTTGCCTTTGTGATATGTGTCTCCCTCCCTCCCAAACCACCTCCTTCAAGATCATCTTCAGGGCATGAAGCATTCCTGGCTGTTCTATTTTACACCGAGCAGACCTGCTCCACAGCTACCGCATCCTGGTCCCACAAAGTCCAGATAAGCTCACCCCAGCACATCCTGAGTGGCCTCTGACACAGCAGGGCCACCTCCTTGTTATTCTAACAGCCACCTTGCTCATCTCCAACTCCCTATTTCCACTTCTTCCCCCAAGCAACTGAAATACCTTCTCTCTTGTCCTCTCCAAATCTCGCCCACTCTTTGAGGTTGTAACACCTTTCCTGTCTTTCTGAGTCAACCATGCCCACTTCAAACACCACGTTCCTCCAACACTGATCATCTTCACTACATGATCTATGTTGTCTTTGTTCCACAACTGTTCTCTGTCCAACTTTACAGAAAACACTGAAGGTAAAGTCTACATCTATGCTTTCTTTTTCTTCAAGCAAAGCTCTTCATAACCCAGAGCTACCAAGTGATCAGTTTATTAAGTGACCAATAATGAAACAGGGAAGTCTAGGTATCACGTGGCACATAGATTTGCATACCTTTTCTGTATCTCAGCTGCCTGTCAGACACATATTCAAGCCCCCAAAACTGGCACTAATTAACTGCTACAAACTGCTTGTGAACATCCATAAACATGAAGCCATCTGCAGCTAATTTTTAAAACCCATTAGGCAGCCCAAATGATTATGTGTTACTGATGGTATCAGTAGTGGTCTTTGCAATGCTGAAAGTAGATTAAAAGCTATAGGCAGTATTATTAATAGCCTAATTTATCAGTAGAGTAAATTTGTAAGTTTAACATTGTGGTTATAAAGAATAGCATAAAAAGATTTTGGAAATAAATGTTTTGAGTAATTTTATCTGACATATTAAACTATGAAAAGATCTGTGTTAGAATTGCATAACAGAACACTTAGGCAGTAGTCAATGAATCATTTTTGTGACTTTTCAAAAAGCAAAGTGTTACATATTTCTAAGTGGGAAATTTATGCTGTAAAACTAGTATTATATGTTGCAGATGCATAACTCACCAAGTATGCTAAACACAGGGTAATTTTGTTTAAAAAAATGGAACAATGGAGTTAGGAAGTGTTATGGTTGATACATTGTGTCAACTTGAGAAGTTTAGAAGTTTTACTGAGAGATTCAGCAGGGAGCCAGGGTTCTTACTTTGTAAATATCCTCATCCTGTGCAAAAGAGGGCAAGGACATTTTGTGAGTGTTACACCCACCCTGAAGGTTTGGTGGGGGGTGGCCGGTGTAAAATTTAAAGATAGAGAAGACTCTTATGTTTGCTCTTTTGCTCTGGCTGCTGCCTTGAAGTGTTGCCCCAGTGCCATGCCACCCTGCATTGGAGCCAGCTGATTATGGACTGAAATCTCCAGAAACTGCAAGCTAAATAAAACTTTCCTTTCCTAATTTTGGGTGTCAGGTGTTGGTCTCAGCAACAAGAAAAGTAACCAAGATAGGAAGCTTGGGGTTGAAAATTTAGTCTTTGGCGTGACCGTTAGGAAGTTACTTACCATGTCAGGGCCTGAAATTTCTCATTTGAAAGTGGCCTCAGACTGCTGCTTTCACCACATTACCCAGACAATTAAACAATTTCATGTACGCAAAGCACTTAGCCTAGATTCTAGCACACGGAAAGCAGTCTATAAAAGGTGTGTATTATGATTGTTTTCATTGTTGTTATCGTTTCATCATAGAAGAATGCGATCACAAAATGTTACCTTTTGCATACCATCCCCTTGCACTAGAGTTAATATGAAGCTTATGAGAATTTTCTTCCAACTAATAAGGACAATCTTTTTTTTGTAATTTTTATTTTAAAGATAATAAAACCAAGCAAAATAAAACAGAATAAAGCCAATCAAAACAAACAGTGTAAGTGATGCAGGACTTCATTTAAAGGTAATAGGAAATCAGCAATGGTTACCATAATGCCTCTTGTTGACTTCAAAATAGCTGCCCATACCTTCAGATATAGTAAAAATCCAACAAAACAGAACAGAAAAGAACTAATAAAATCAAAACAATGAATGCAATAAAGGACTTCAAAACAAGATAATAGTAAACCCAAAATGACTACCATAATATGTCTTGTTATCCTGAAAATAGCTGCTCATGCCTTCGGATATGATAAAATCAAACAAGACATAACAGAATAAAACCCAACCCAACAAAGCAATGAAAATGATACAGGACTTCAGAACAAGATGATAGGGAATTAACCATGGCTACCACCCCCAGAAGGAGATCCCCATAGATGCTACACTGCATATTGTTATCCTCTGAGTAGATGATCAGTCTACCAGCTTTAGACCTGCAAAGTCAGTGAAACACCAAACACTACAAGCATTAAACTGTAATTTACCTCAATAGCTATCATCACAATCTGTGTTTCTCCCAATCAACATGTCGCTTACAGAGGGGGATGGGGGGACTGGTTGGTTCTTCTTGTCTCCCAGCATGTGCGTCAGAAGAGGCTGTCCTCTTATTCTCCCCCCAGTGGCCCGCGCATGACACCAGCTCACAGAGAGGGCTTGCTTCTTGTTGACTTCTTGTTCTCTTCCCCTGCAGTCCGCAAATGCTGCTGACTCATGGTAAAGGGCTGGCCCCTTGATCTCCCCACAGTGGCCAGTGCATGGCGCCAGCTCTCAGGGAGGGCTTGCTACAAAGACAATCTTTATAGCCCTCTTTATATAATGAACTCAGTCTAATGCCCCCATTGCAATCAGCACAGCTCCATTAATAGCAGAGAGCCTGTCCTCAATAGAGTAATGCCACAGTAAGGAAATGTCTTTTCAAGAAATCATAAATATTACTGATCTATTTTTCTTTCTCTTCTTTAAGAAAGCTAACTGGAAGAATGTTTGACCCTAATGGTTGAGTGGTAAAGGGAAGGAGGTCGTTTTCTTTGAATCCACCCGAGAAGGTGTGTGTGAATTTATCACCCGAAATGGGAACTTTGTCTCTCTACAGGGGACCTTCCTGCACAGCTGTGCTCTGTCCCTGGAGGCGGACTGTCAGGTTGGCCCTTAATATACCACCTGGAAAAATACTCCCCTCCAATTAAGCTGGACAGCGTCCAAGCACAGCACCACCAAAGCAACAGGGACTGAGTTTGTCCACAACACAAGAGAGAAAGTTGTTTGATGGGAAAGGGAGCAGTTCAGGAATGTAACTCCCCATGCGTGGATATTTTGGGAGGCAACTAATGAAAAAGAGATACTGAAAAGAAAGCAGAGTAATGTTTGTCCTACTCCTTGAAGCAGTCTTGGTTCTGACCAAAGGAATCAAGCGGGTAAAAGGGAATGACATAAAACATTCCATAAACTATGATAATAATGATGATGAATGCAGAGCAACTTTTAATGTTTTAATGTTCAAAATACTATTTTTTGTCCCACTTTCATTAAAAACATACAAGAAAAATAGCTGGAAATCTCCAGTAACTACCAACACCCAAACCCAATGGCCATGGCTCCAGGTCCCGGAGCTTCTCCTTGCTGCTGAGCCTTCTGGTGCTTGTCCTCCCTGCTCTGGGAGCTCCCAACCCTTCAGCCCTCCCCTGCCTGCTCTGCTTGCCTCCCTCCTACCTGTGCACATCCTCTCCAAGTGCAGCCACCTCCCCGCAGACTCTTCCTTTACGAATGAACCTTCCCTCCTTGTGTTAGCAGTCAACGCTGCGGAAAACACCCTGCACCACATCCAGGGCTTACTGGGTGCTGGTGTAGCAGGAGAGGGAAAGGCTGCCTAGACATCAATTCTGTGCTGAGCTGGGCTTTGTGGAGAAGGTAGATTTGAAGTGGGTTTGGAAGCCAGTTGGATTCGAATAATGAAAGAAGTAAAAGCAGGAAAGGAACCCTGGAGATGGGAAGGCTAGATGAGCAGAGGGAAGGCATAGAGCACAGAGAATGTTCTGTCTCCAAGAGATTCTCACTCCTTTTTAAAAGTGCAAAGAGGACATTACATATTCTAGAGCCTTCTGTTTTTCTAAATACAATGTGTACACTTTCCAGTTTTTACTATCCAAAGTTTAGAAATGAACCCAAGGATACTAACACCCTTCCCTTATTCTTTCTTCAGTGCTATCAGAGTGAATGCTGCCTTTCCCCAGCCACCACCCCTACTGCGTGGGCTCCTGAGAAGGGCCTGCATAGCTGGGCACACCTGGCCCAAGGACATTTGTGCTCCCCTTCCAACCCAAAAGCAGTTGTTTCACTTGCCCTGTTCCACTGCTGGTCTCCAAGCTTTTGTCTTACATGCAAGATCACTTTGTTACTCTCAGAATTTTGATGCTAGTTGAAGGCGGTTTCCAGTGTGCCATCCAAGATACCACTGTTATCTCCCAATAGTGGTCCTGTTGCTTATTTCATAACCTCTGCTGCTGAGTCTGCAGAAAAGATAACTCTTTTTAATATTTATTTTAAAGAAACAAAAAGGAAAGCAGCTCCCCTCCCCTGACCCAGCATGAAGCACAGCTAGTAATTTCCAGAAACAACAGGATGAACTCTCCCAGTGGGCCACCCTGAGTCCAAAACTAAAAATAATTTGGCCCTTCTAACTCATATATTTTTCCAAAGTAATTTATATCCAAAGAGATACATCATTTAATGCAGATTATGCAGCACATATGAAAAGACATGACCCGGGCAATGTGCACATTAGAGAAACCATCACTTTTGGCAACTTGTCACTGTTCAATACAGTTCAAAGTTCATGATCAGAGGTTTTTCTCTTTATCTCCCTGTGTGTCCATTTCTGAAGATACTGAATGTATTCTAAACATCTTTCGATTGAGTTGTTCCACTCTTACTCCACTCTAAATTATGTGTTTTAAGGTTGATTATAGATTTCATGGTCAAGAGTAAGAATAAGAGGGTTGTTTGCCTACTCTACACTCCATGTTCTCAATTTACTTTAGAGTTAGATACAGTGAGGACATTATAAATCCATTTCAAAAGTACCTTCGCATCTTTCTTTACTAAAGATATTTTATTGCCCACAACTAAAGTATAATTCATATGCTAGTTACTGAATTCACTGACAAACCTTTAGATGATGATGGCATATTTCCAAAACTAACTAGGAAATCAGATAAAATACTAAAACATTTACTCGAAGGTTTTGGAGAGCTTCCAAGACAACCAGAATTTGAGGGTGAAGAGCATAGAGAAAAGAGAACTCCAGAGAGCTGGCTGACCTGTGTTTGTTGCCTTGATGGTTAGGGTATTTTCTGGATCTTAGATTTAAAATGAGCTATAATCTCAAAGGCAGAAAGTGTAGCTAAGAAATAACTAAGCCACTATAATTTTGGGGAATCTCACAGGAATAGAAAGGAGGGGGGAAATGAATATATATATATATATATATATATATATATATTCTTTTTTGAACTTGTCTTTGTCCATTTGTCCTTCCATAACAAAATGTCTATGAATGGGTACTTTACAAAAGACAAATTTATTTCTCAAAGTTCCAGATGCTGGGAAGTATGAAATCAAGGAACCAGCAGATTCAGGAGCTGGCAAGGACACATTCTTCATAGATGGGGCTGTCTAGGTCTCCTCACTTGGCAGACAGCAGAAATGGCAAAGGGAAACAAACACTGTCCTCACCCAGTGTGGCAGAAGAGGGGAAAAGCATGAGCCACTGCGCCAGCCTGCTACAAGGGGTCGACCCACCCAGAAGCTGGAGCCTTCGTAGTCTCGGCACATCCCAAGGTGCTACCCCCTAATGTGAATGCCTTGGGGTTTTGACATGAATCAAGAAGAGGCACAAATTCAAACCACAGCAGCGCCACCTGGCAAGGAGCACTAGAACGGCCAAGAAGCTGGAGCAAGACGCCACTGAGATCTTCTCGGAGCTTCGGCAATCCGATGTGCTAGTTTAGAACAATAAAGGTGAAAGAGCCGAGTCAGCACCCAGGTTCTAGATTGTCAGTGATCTCCCCACTCAGCCTGCCCGGTCCAGGAGTGGGGAGCACTCTCCAGACAAAGCCAGCATTTTCTTTTGAGTAGTCACTGTTTTCATATGCAGTAAATCAAAAATTATCATTCATACCAAATAATCAAACGCTATTGGACATAGCAAAAATGATGCACAAGAGAAAAAAATAGTAAGATGCACAAATGACTCAGTATTTTGAGTTATTCATCACAAATTGTTAAATAACTACAATTAATACTTATTAAAAAACATACAGGATAATATGAGCATTTCACTAGAGACCTGTGATACACTTTTTAAAGAGATCAAATAGAAATTCTAGAACTAAAAACTATAATAATTGAGATGAAGAAGAACTCAGTAGGTGTGCTTTGTAGTAGACTGGCTGCAGAACCAGTAATGTGGAAGACAGGTAAACAGAAAATACCCAGACTAAATCACAGAAGGGGAAATGGGCAGAGAATAGAGAAAGCATTGGTGACGTACGTTACCCTGTGAAGAATTCGGACACAGCGGTAGTTAAATTCGAGAGGAGGAGAGTCACCCTGGGGCAGAACAAAGGATTTGACTAGGTAGATAACAGCTGACAGACCTTCTGAACATCCGGAAGACCAGGCAGCAAATACAGTTTCCAGAAGTGCAAGATAAACATGATGAAGTCAAAACTGGGCACATTATAGTGAAACCAATGACAAGAAAAAATATCTTAGAAGGAGCCAGAGCAAAAAGACATCAATAAGTTCTAGCCTCCCACAGCACAATGGGGCAACTACAATTTGCAACAGTTTTTGTATTCTTTATAAAGAACTAAAACCAGAGAGTTTGAAGGGTTCCAGTACAACCAAATGCTAAATGTTCAAGATGATGAAGAGCTGGCTGCATTGATTTGGCCATTAAAACACAGCATGCATGTACCCCATCATTACACACCGTGTGCGTGTACCCCATCACTACACACAGTGTGCATGTAACATGTACCACATCGTTACACACAGTGTGCATGTACCACATTATTAAAACACATTGTGCATGTACCACATTATTGCAGTGTACTCACACATATGTAAAAACGCGTTGACTAAAATTTTCATGCTAAAAGTGGAAAGACTTGTTACCTCCAAAGAAGTAACAATTAACCTGATAGTGGAGTATGCAGTAGAAAAAAATGGAAATCAGAAAATAATGGGATACTACCTTTAAAGCATGAACAGAAAGTGACTAGCACACTAGGGAGATTGCCTTTTAAAAATGAAGATAAAATGAAAAATTTTTCAGACAACTGAAAATTGAAAGTATTAATGTAGCAGGACTCCATTAAAAGATACACTAAATGAAATTCTTCACACCAAAGGAAAAGTGTTTCTGGGTAGAAACAAGGAAATAGGACAGGAAAGCGTAAATAAAATCATAAGAGATATGATTTGAGGAAATGAAAATCAGTATTTACGGTAAAACCAATACTGATAATGTCTTATAGAGTTGGGATGTACATATAAAACTAATCATATGGCAGTAATAATACACAGGATGGGAGAGTAAAATTAAAGTATTTTACACTTCAGCATTACTGAAGACAGACCACCATGATAAGCCAAGGGTGCTGGTCACAATGTCTCAGATAACCACCAAATAATAGTAAAAAAATATGAAATTAACAAGTTAAGAAAGGGAGACAATAGAATAAAATTGAAACATGAGCATAAAGTTGATACAAAAAATAAAATTACTATAAAAGAAATTATGATAAATCTTTTCTCTGAATACAAATCAAAAAATCATTAGCAAAATAATAGCATATCCAGCTATGCATAGAAAAAGGTACTATATCTTGCCAAAAGAGGTTTTGTTCCAAGAATATAAGGGTGGTTGACATTCAAAATTCACTGAGTGCAATTTCTATATCCACAAAAAGGAAGAAGAAGGGAAAGAATTTGTATACATAGAAGGCACATTTGGTGCCATTTAATACCTATTTGTGATTTAAAACAAACTATTGGAAGCCAAGGATAAAATGCAAATCCCTTAATCTAAGCAGAAGTATCCACAACATAGCCTACAACATATGGAGTACTTCCTAGAGAAAGAGTGAAAGCTTTCTCTCTGCAGCTGGGAGTGGAACGAAGGATACCAGCTCTCAGCACTTCCATTTAAGACTGCACTGAGGTCCTAGCATGAAAAATAAAAGGCATATGCTATCGAAAAGAAGAAACAGACCTATTGTTATATTTCAGATGAGAGAATTTATACCAAAAAAGCACAAATAGACCATTATCATTAATAAGTGAATTTAGTGAGTTCACTAGACCTCTGAATATACTGTACAATGTGCTATATTGTGCAAAACACACTTTAAAAATACTGATCATTGTCCAAAAATTATTTGTGGAATTCAGATTAAAATGAAATACAACTAAATATTCAACTGAATGGCTAAAATGGGAAAAATGACTATGGGTCAGGAATTCTTATATATTGCTGTGGGAATCTAAGTTTGTAGAGCTGCTTTGAAAAACCACTTACTGGTACATGGTGAAGCTGAACATATTAATAGTCAGTGAACCAGCAATCCCACTCCTAAAGGAATACCCAATAGAAATACACACTGGCATGTGTCACCCCAAAAGTAACTTGCATTAAAATCTTCATAACAGTATCACTTGCAATAGACAAAACCTGGAAACAACACATCTGCATGTCAACAATATAGCAGTCAAAAAAATGATGGTGCAGTGAAATGATGGAATATTATATAACCATGAAAATAAACCATAGAACAACAAGGATGAATATCATCAGTAAAATGAAGCATTTTATTTTATAGAGCTAAATTATAAATGACATATTTTACATGACAGAGAAATCACATGCACAAATCACATATCCTATGATTCCATTTGTATTAGTTTTGAAAAGAAAAGGTAAAAGACATTCATGGTAATAAAAGTGGGGATGGTGATTACTGTGGGAGGAATGGTTCTGAGGAGAGTTATGAAAGTGGTTTCTGTGCTGCTGGAAACGTTGCACATCTTGATTTGTGGGACGGTTAAATGGGCTACATTCTGTATATTTTTATATGCATACACACTATCATTCAATAAAAATATGCAGTCTAATAAAAGTGTAGCCATTCTTTTATGTATAGAGGACTCTGCTAAGCTTAATGAAAAACACATGACATGGGAATAGAAGGACTGATAAACTGGCTAAGAGTGCACAGACATGTGAAAATAGGAGGTAAAAAAGGCACTGATGTATTAGTTACCGTTCCAGGGCTGGGATAAAACACTCCCAGCTTAAAGGTGGAAAGGTTGAGTTAGCTCTCGGTCTTAGGGAATCCCATACATTGTCGACTCCAGGGCTCAAACCTCTGGGTGGAGCAAAGCTGCCAGTTACAAGGCCAGGGAAGCAGAGCAACGAGCAGGGACACAGAGGACCAGGTTAGGGCCCCGAGATCTAGTCCCCAGGGTGCACCTCCTTCCCGGCCCAGATGCCCCCGGAACCTGCTTTCCTTTCTGCCAATGTAGGCAACAGATCAGGACTAAGGGTCACAACAGGTAGGGGAAGGAAACAGCTACCTGCAGTTAGCGCTCCATCACACTGGACTTGGAGCCCCCAGGGCTGCTGTACATTCCAATTCTTTGCACTTTCTGTAAGATGATTGGGAACAATGGAGGGAGAATTGCTGCAGTCTATTCTTAAATTCCTGTAGGAGGATTTAACCTCTCAGTTAACTTGGGGGTCTTGCTTTTCCTCAGTCCAGCAAAGCATATTTTAAGTGTCCCCTCTGCAAAACCAGGGTGACAAAGAGCTGGGTCGGAAAGCACAGCAATTGCATTCAACCTCTCATGAAGTAAAAGGACTTAGAGTAAGTTAGTTCTCAGTGCCAGAAGAAAGGGCAGCAACAGTCGTTAACTTTGAGTCTACCCATGAGCCTCAAATGCTCCTATGCAGGCAAGCTCCCTACCAAAGGAGCGTGGCGCACAGGAGTTCTTAAGAACTGACGACTTCTAGAACAAGTAAATAACGAGCTGTACTCAGACAGACAGACTCAGCCAGGCAGAAACCGGGCTCCGAGCCGAGCAGGCACCAATTCCCCCAGCTACGGCAGTCAGAGGAGGTGGCTTTGCATTTCCAAGTTGCGGAGGAATCTGCCACGCACAGGATCAGCTATTAGCTGGGGAGGAGAAAAGTCAAAATGAAAGCACCTGTTAGTAGCGGGAACAACATGAGCCCAAACAATAAAACCGCAAAGAGAGCTGAACTTGGGACAAATAACGTGGTTCGATGGGAAGGAGAAGCTAATTTAACACCACAATGGATAAAAAGCAACTAGCATACTAACAAAAAGTTATACGGCCAATTCAAAAGCGTTAATAAATATTCAAGTATCTCTTGATTTACCCATTCGAGTCTCGCCATCATTATTCGTCCATTACCACGGCCGCGGCAAGACAGAAAAATCCCCGGCAGTGAACCCGAAGGGCCCAGTCCCTGCCTCCAGTTATTTTGCAGGGTAGGTCTAGATTTAGAATTAACTTTGGGTTATGCGAAATGTGGCCACCTCCCTGCTGTGACAGTTGGGGAGATGCTCCAGGCCACAGAAGGGAGCACCAGGCTCCGATCACCCTTAAAGCAAGCAATTCTGTGGAACCTTCTGCAGGAGCAATGTTCCGCCTGGCATTTCTCAGTCCCCACTAACTGCCAGGCCTGCCACGCTCACGTCCAGAGGCACGATTTCTGTTCACAAGAATCCTGCCCCACTCTGGACATTGCCAAGAGCGGTGAAGAGCAGCACGACACACAACGGCATGATTGGGTTAGCATCGATACGGCACTGCTAATGGGAAACCCAACCCTGTGCGCTGCCTCCAGGAGAGGATTTCTGCTTGCGGGCATGGAGTGGAACAGAGTGAAAGGCGGGGAAGGCAGCAGAAACCTGAGAATCGGGGCTCCTTTGTGCATCGTTCAGAGACTGTTAGCTTGACTCTTAGAACTTGTCCAGCTCTTTCTAAAACCCTGGGAATAAATTAGTGAGCATAATTCGATTCAGGCTCTTTAGGGTTCAGACTCCAGATGGAGTTAGGAAGCAGCATGGACAACTGTGAGGCAGAGAGGCATACGCTGCACTGGAGCTGGGGACGGTGTGCAAGGGGAAGAGAGGAGCGGACACTCACTTGTGGACTAGTGAAGTAACCCCAGAGGACTTGGTGAGGGAAGGACGAAGAAGAGAGCATAACACTCAGGTAAAGCAACACATGCAAAGATCCAGAAGTATAAAGTATGCAGTCCTGTCACCCTGTGTTGGTCCTGCTGATATAAGGATGATATAGGACCTCCAAATAATCCAAATAATACAAGGAAAATATTGTAACTCCCAACCTGCTGGATGTCCAATACACCAAGTTTGTGTTCTTCAAAATCAAAGAACGAATTCTAAGGAATAAAGGAGGTTAAGAGTAGGAACTATATATTAAAGGAAAGACAGCTTCTGTCTAACAGCAAAAGGAAGAGACCCATAAAGCGGGTTTCTCCCAGCCCACTTCCCAGGAAAAGCTTTATAGAGCAAAATCACAAGACAGGTATAAAAACAAAATGATGATCAGCCAATCGGATTGCAAGGCTAGTCGCATAGGTAGCATCATTCCCATGTGGAAGCAAGTCAGTAGCAAGTACACAAGGAAAGAACAAGTATCTTCCCTGCATGGGAGGGACAGGACCTCTCCCTGCCCCCTCCCCCAGGTGACCATAGCAATCCCTGCTGTTCATCCCTGGGGGAAGTACACAGGTGTCCTCATTCCGTCTTTTGTTTTGAGGTCTGGCCTTTTACCATGTGCCTCCACCCACAGCTGTAATATATGTGCATAGACTCCTTGGAGGACCTATCCCTGTCTGACTGCCTATAATATTTCTACCTAATTGAACTGTCTGTAATACTACTATGAGCACAGAACTTGGAAAGCTGAGGCTGGAGGTTTGCCATGAATTTGAAGCCAACCTGGGCCATATAGTGAGCTCATGGTCAGGCTGAACTACATAGTGAGACCATAAATAAATAAATAAATAAATAAATAAATAAATAAACTGGCTGATCATCACAGAAACATTATTCATGCCTTTATGGTAGAGGAGGTCCCCATATCCTGTTAGAAAACTATTCCATCATCCTAAGGCCATGACCAACAATTAACTTGAAATAGTAATTTCATAGGGTTCCATGGGCAGAGAAGCTCTTTGCTCTCCTTTTGGACTCCAGTATCTTCTGGTCTCCTTCTAATGAGTGTGATCCTTCTCCTTGGACACACACCAGTGGAAAGTCCCAATTATTTAGTAGGATTTGGTCTGGTTCCAGAATTGTGGACTTGAATAGGTCATTTTCACTCATCAAATGTGCACTGAAGATAGACTTCTAAATATCAACCACTCGAAAACTCAGTGTAAACCTCTGGTTTATAAATTTCCTTGTATCACTTAAGAATCAAATTGCTTATTTACTTTGAAATACATAATTCTCATTTTTTTTCAGTGAAGACAGAAGCAAAAACTAAGAAATGATTACCACTCATCTTATTGCTAAAACGAGCCAGTGTCTTCATGGAGGATTTGCAGGGTGATGGAGTTAGTGGGTACCCAGCCTTCCCAACGTTAGAAGTACTTTGTAAACATAGGAAGTCACCAACTTGAGTTTTTTTTTTCCTGCCATGGAATTTTAAATTATATAAATTTTATTGTAATCAAATTATTTCACTTTTGTAAATGAATGCCAAGTAGATGCCCATTCGTAAAATGACTTTGTAGAAGTCTACTAGCATTAAAATTTAGGTATCAATCCAAAATTGTTCTGAGCTAGGAGATACTGATATACCACAGAATTTGAAATAATCTGACTCCAGAGAATAAGGGGGGAATCTCAAAAATACCTTCCCAGGCATTTATCACGCAGTGAGATCTATTGCATCCTGTCATCAGCACAGCCAGTGACCTTGTGAACACAGAAAAAGGCATCAGATAAACCACAACAGGAAGATCTTCCTGCAGAATCACCTACAATACATACCGTGGACTCCAGGAAGACTCCAGATCTTGATTTACACTGCACCAAGCAAATTCTGGAGGGTGTGAGAAGGATAAATGCCTAACTTTTATTCAAAAGCAAAAATGTGTGAGAGCCTTTAACCTCTTCCACCCTATTACTTCAGGAATTCCTCCTGTAAGAGTGTGACATAGCTCTCTTGATTTTCTCTGAATTGAAGATGACAAAAATAGCCATTAATTAAATGGCTACAAAGTAGGGCTTTTCTTAACCTCCGGGCACCTGCCCTGTGCCAGCCTGACATGTGTCCTTCAAGGTCATCCTACAGTCCTTCAGAATAGTAATTTGTTTACTTCCACTGAATTTTTTTTCATGTTCCAGTAATAAAGATGAAGTCCTGGGTGTGAGAAGTGAGGCACCTGGCTCCTGAGAGCCAGCAGAATCATCCGAAGGTCCTGACCCTCGAGAAGCATGGCCTGGCCTGTAAACATGTCAGAATGACATTAGCCCTGCATTTACAAAGCTGGCCCTGAGTGGGTCCATTATGCCTGCTCTAATGGAGCTGCATTCCTCTAAGTGCTTTTTAAGCTGTGTAGACAGCACAGCCAATATCCCTTCTGGGTATTCGGATGCTTGCAGGCCATAAATAGCAAGCTCTGCCCCCCAGGGTGACCTGGGCTTTCTGGAGATCCACCAGAGGGGAGGCTGCAGTCAAGCTGTCTTCCACCCCGTTTGTCTTCTCTCATCCTAATAGCCATTTGCCCCAGGCTCTACTATTCTTATTCATCCAGCTTTCCTAAATTGGAGAACAAATTAATGTCACCACCCTTCCAGGTGACTTCTATCCATTGTCTCTCTGCCACCCACGCTGACAAGTGATAAGTACCTCACCTGTGTGATCTCACGTACTGTTCCTCCCAGCCCTACCCCAGTGAGCTGAGTGCTGTTACTATCACCACGATACAGTAAAAAAACAGAGAATTCAAGAGATGAAATGACACATCCAGAGTTACCAAACTTAGTAAGTATTTCACTGTTGACCCCACTGTGCAGATGAGGAAACTTGGAGTTGGGAAGCAGGTTGCCCACAGTTACAGAACTAGTAAGTGGTGGGACTTGAACAGACCTGTTGAACACTCAAGTTAGACCTTTTCCTGCAAAGTTCAGTGGCATTTCAGTTTATATCTCAGAAGGATCATTAGGACCATTACATCTTCACTTTGCAACAAAGGTTTTAACTTTGTAAGGTTAAATGGCTTGTGGCCCACAAGTATGACATGCTGGAGGATACCTGTCTTAGGACCATCTACTACCCTGAGCCAACTCCCGCTGATTCTACATCAGCAGAATGACCTAAAGATTTAAAAAGTTCCACTGGGGAATGGTAAAGTGCAAATCACCAGTCAAAATGTGATTATAAAGGCGTTAGTGGGATCCAAAATGTACAATAGATATTGTGAAAGTGAAAGGGGAGGAAACATCTAAAAAGGGAAGGTGGTAGCCATTGTTAACTCCCTATTATTTTGCTTTAAAGTCCTGTATCATTTTATTGTTTTGTTTTGATTGGTCTTACTCTGTTTTGTTTGACTTGATTTTATGATATCTGATGTCATGGGCAGCTATTTTGAAGATAACAAGAAGCGTTAGGGCAGCCATTGTTAGTTTCCTGTTATCTGGTTTTGAAGTCTTGCATCACTTTCATTGTTTTGTTTTGATTGGCTTTATTCTCTTAAAAACAAAAACAGAAAAAATGTGATTATAGAATAATCCTAACTGTTAAAAAGTAAAACTTATCATCACATCTATTTGTTTTTCCTTAGCTATTAAAATTTCACAAAATCATTCATTTTGAACATTTTCCCTTCCTTATGACAGGTTAATTATCTGAGACTTTCTACCTCCATTAAAATTAGCAGGGTTTCCAGCAACTGATAATGAACCTGATTTTTTTTTCTAAGTATGCTTATGTATATGCATCTGTATGTTCCAATTGGTCAATATTTTTAAACATAAACACCTTTAAATTTAGGCACAAAAATGTCTTTACTAACAATGAACCAATAATTAAACAGACAAGTTTAAGCTGTGAGCACTCCCAGTAAATATTTGTTCAGTGAATGAATCTTCTGTTGAGCATACCCGCTTCGAACTTGAAAAACCTTCATCTGCATCTAGTCACTGGATTTAGTCGTGACTGGTAATTCTGTAGTCACATACAAAATATACTAGACACAAAGATATGTTTTAAAACATTAGGAGGAGAGAAAGCTTTCTAGAAAGAAGTAAAAGATGTTCATGATTTTTTTTTTTTGAGAACTTTTCTGAAGGTTAAAAATATAGCCATAGCACATTTGGGAAGAAAAAGCAGGAAATAACTCATGTTACCAATACAAAGTAAAACAAGCCAATGAATTGATTCTTCTATTTAGTGAAATGAGAGAGCAAGACAGAGTCATCATCTCCCATCTCACTGAGCACCTAGCAGTGAGCAAATACTTGGAGGCATCCACTCTACAGAGTTGGATTAATCAACTCCTCTCACCCATAGGGTTATACATAGCTTTTGTTTTCTGATTATCTTTCTTTTAAGCTTGATGCACAAATACAATGTCAGTGTATTGAAAAGTTCTATGAGAACCCAAATTTCACAGACTACAGATAACCTAATGTAGAGCATTAGATGCTAGGTCAATACTGACAAGCTGTTGCCCAACCCCTATAGACAAGATAAAGATGGTTTATATCCAGCCTGACACTACAACAAACCACATACAACTTCCTAGCAGCATTTCATAACCCAAGAACCACTGTAATGCAACCAGAGAAGCCCTGTTTATTAATGAA
>RJWT010023166.1:0-16911 GCA_004365215.1 Cuniculus paca | reverse complement strand
GGGATTGGGTTACTTAGGTAACTGGCCCCTCGTTAGCCCCTGGCGCCCCTAGGCCTGAGAGCCTAAGGAGGGCCTCCTGGGGCACCCACTCCTGCAGGTCACTCCTCACCTGCTGCGCCTGTCCCAGCCCTGCCTGATGCAGGTAAGTGCCCACTGAGCCCTTGTTAAATGATGGGCCAAACTGGGCGTGATGGTACACACCTGTAACCCCAGCACTCTGGGAGGCAGAGGCAGGAGGTTTGCAAATGGGGTCCCAGCCAGGGCAGGTGACTGACTTTGTGAGACCCTGTCTCAAAATAAAAAATAAATTTAAAAACTAAGGACTAGGGGTACCCAGTATGAATACCCCTGGCTTAATTCCTAAAACTGCAATAAAAAAGCGGGGGGAGTGGAGAGAAGAAGACTGGTCAAGGGTTCCATTCCTGTTGAGTGGTGATATACAAAAAGGGTCTGCAAATACTGTATACTCCTTAAAAATACGGAACACTTTGCTGGATGCTGCAGTGCACTCCAGCCCTCTGGAGGCTGAAGCAGGAGGAGCTCTGTGACTTTGTGGCCACCCTGCATTACACAGTGAGCCCCTGTCACAAGCAACCAAGCAAACAAACCCAGAGCACTTTATAAAAATAAATCCAGAGCTGCTTCGCATGTGGAGCTTTGCGTTCATCACACCTGTTTTCTCCGGTACAGATCCGAGTTTCCTGAGTTAGACTTGAGCTGTGCTTCTCATGAGTGTTGCCGATGGGCAACAGCAATGCTCAGTGCAGCGAGAGCGGGCAGAGCCCCCAGCTGTCCCTGCACCCCGTCAGCGGGAGCCCGCAGGCGTAGCCTGAGGCCCAGCAGCAGCAGCATCCAGCGAGGCTTTCAGAGCTCTGGGGCGCAGCAGCGGGGTGAGGGTGGGAGGGGCGGGGGGCTGAGGGAAGGAGGCACAGGGGGCAAGCGCCACCCTGCCCAGCTAGAGCGGAAGCAACGCCAGACGCAATTCCAGAGGCAGGAACACGGCTGGAGACAGAGAAGTGCGCTGGGCGAAGACAGAGTGAGTAAGAGCGCTTCTCCGGACAGGCACCCTGAGCAGACTCCTGACGCGATTCTGTGATTCACTGCCGCTGGCGTGTGCGTGTGCGGGGACTGTCCCAAAGCTCCTGTGTTCTGCTTTCTCCTGTTGGGACCCCACAGCCTTTGTGTCGGGGTGGGAGAGAGGGAGGAAGAGCGGGCTCCTGAGAAGGCGCCCGCACGAACACAGTCCTGCGGGTCTGACAAGGCTGCTGCTGGGGAGGCTTCTGGCAGCTGAGTTGTGCCGGAAGTGGGCACAGAGGTGCCATAGATTGTACGTCCGAGGACAGGCTGTGCTTGAGGCTGGAGATTTTGCTGGTTCTATCAGACACCTAAAAATACTGAATAAAAGCAAACAAGCGTATGTTTATATGTGCACGAGTATATCTGTCTTGAGTTGATGGACTTTTAAATAAGCACTGAATATTTTCAATATTCCTTTAACATTGAAACACTAAGATACTAAGATGTAAATGAAAGGACTTTGTCTAATGACAGCAGGAACTTTTCTGTAAAAGGAAAATTTCACTGTCTGCCTGAACATGTATGACTGTTGGGCCGGGCGGGCTCCCTGTGCAGGGGGCAATGTTGGGACCCCCACCCCAGGTGTGACGCTGGCAGGCCCAATGCTGGGACGTGCTTACGCATTTCTCTCTTGTGCTAATGAACTACACATCCAAGATGCTCTGGTGGTTTTCATTACACGTGAAGAGATGATTGTCTCTTGCCTAACTAAACTTAGACCCCAGTGGGACTGGAGATCAGCCAGTTACTCACATAACTCTGGTGCAATTTTGGAGTCCTCTGAATCTGAGGCATTAAGCTACGGGAAAGTGAGCTCAGAAGAACTGATGTTATTCGGGTAGAATTAATGTGCCGAAGACCACAGTTAGAATTCCCAGTCCCATTCTGGCTTCTGCCCCAGTCTCTGGCCTCGAATGGTTGTGAGGTGGACTGTGGTGCCTTAGGCTGCTTTCGAGCCTCTCCTTGGGCCAGGGCCACATGGGCCCCCAGTCTGGTTCCGGTGTTTGCTGACCTAGCCCAGGCCACTGTGGTTTATGAGATGCACACCCAGACGTCACCATCGCATTCTCGCCTACATGCAGGTGACAGGAAATTTCGACAGGTCACTTTCAGCAGGGATGTGTTCATTGTACTTCTACTCACAGCTTTCCCTTAATTTTTTTTTTTTTAAATTATGTGAGGGAAACATATGCTATGTTTGTGAGAACTAGCTGACTGCCGGAAGTGGTGGTGCACGCCTGTAATCCCAGCACTTGGGAGGCTGAGACAGGAGGATCGTCACAAGTTCGAGGCCTGCCTGGGCTACGTAGCAAGACTCTGTCTCAAGAAGAAAAAGAACTAACTGACTAGTAGTGGTAAAACACTGTGGCTAGAGGCACTCACGTTTGTGTTATATGCACTTAGAACTTCTTCCCTCTTTGGAAGTGAAATGTTGGAGAGTTTGTTTTTAAGTTTTGGTGAATATAATTATTGTGCCTTTGCATCAGCTGGGATTCACAATGTGGAATATTGCTTCTACTTATGTCTTACTGGCCACTTTTTAAAGATTACTCTTTATTTAGGTAGAAAATTCTTAAGTAAAGTGACTACCCAATTCAAGTTATTTCTCAAATGTAACTTGTGAACCTGTGTACAAAAAGGTGTTAGCTTATCTAATTGGGATTTTCATGTTCAAATAACCAGATAATTGCTTACTTACATGAGTTATGCCCAGTGTTATTATTAAATCTATTAGTAGACTCGATTAATAAATTCTAACATCTTTAACTTACATATTAGGTAAATGGAGAAATCAAATCAGATGTGAGTGAGAAGGTCGTGTGCGGCCTCACTGAAACAGAACAGACTGTGTCCGAGTAGAGGGGCAGGCAGGGTGCTCACTCCAGGAATGCTTGCCTAGGAGCAGAGCGCCCGCTCTCCACAAGGCCACTCCTGAGGCTCGCCACTAGGGCATTGCAGGCTGTGTCTGTGCGGGTGGGCAGCTGGTAGGCTTGCCTCAACACGCTTCTCTGCTCTTTTTTCCTGTAGTCTCACCAGTGATAATTAAGGAATGGGCAGCTTACAAAGGAAAGTCTCCTCAGACCCCGGAACTGGTGGAAGCCCTGGCCTTCCGGGAGTGGACCTGCCCCAACCTGAAGAGGCTTTGGCTGGGTAAGGCGGTGGAAGACAAGAACCGCAGGATGAGGGCCTTCCTGGCCTGCATGAGGTCCGACACCCCAGCCATGCTCAACCCTGCCAACGTGCCCACTCACCTCATGGTGCTCTGCTGTGTCCTACGGTACGTGCCAGGCCAGGGGCGTGGGCGGCCGGGGCTGTGGGTGGGGTGGGCAGCCACAGTGTCCAGTACCTTCTAGAAAGGATGGAAGGTTCATTCCATGGGAATTGTGTGGTCCATTGAGATTGTCCTGATCACACATTGATAACTGTTCTAGGAAAGTAGGCTGTGTAAATGCAGCATGAGTTTTAATTTATACTATAGAATAAGTATATTTAGCAAACATGTGGCCTGTAAACACAGCATAATTGATTTTAGATGTTGTTCTATTTTTTGTTTTTTGAGACATGGCCTTGTTATGCTCTCCAGACTGGCCTTGAACTCACTGTGTAGCCTAGGCTGGCCTTAGACATTCTTCTTAGTTTATTCTTAGGGGGATTATGTGTCACATTTTATTTGGAATCTTTCTCTCAGGGAAGTTTGCCTCTTTGGCCTTCATTTAGTCATTTACCTGGTTGGTATGGTGCCAGTGTGCTTCCTAGGTTAGACTCGTTTTGCTTTGGGTTACGAGTTTTTTACTGTGATACCTTGTGTGTGCTCACTCGGTTCCTCCTCTGGCCTGGGGAGCTGTTTCCAGTTGGCCCTGGGACACCTGTCATCCTTCAGTTGGGGGCTTTTCCTGCTTTCTGGCCCTGTAAGGTATTTGGGGTGTCTCGTGTTTTTCTGCTCCATGCCAGTTTGTCTGCAGGGGAGCAACTGGGCTCTAGATCCTAGAGCAGGTGTCCAAACCCACCAGCCTGATAAGACATATGGACAAAAGGCAGCAAGACTCTTCAAAAAAATGAAGGGGCTGGATAGCAGACAAGTAGATGCAGACCATGCTGAGGGATGGAAAGACTTAAATCCCTGCCAGGCGGGGGAGATTAAGTAGTTCCCCAAGGCCCTGTTCCTGGTGAGATCTTCAAGTAACATTTTTGTGCTTCACTCATTTGCAACAAAAGAACATCCAGGGAGAAACTTCCCAGAAAGTCCATAGATAGATTTGGCAGTGTAAAAGGTCTGGCAACACCCTAAATGCACAGACAGGAACCGCTGAATAAATGAGATGTCCAAGAGTGGGTTGCTGTCGCTCTCTGCCGGCTTTGGTGTTTAACCCGTGCCAGGCTGTACACGTGTTCTGCTCTCTGCTTGATGTTCACTGTGGTGCAGAAGAACCCAAGTGGAGGAAAGCAGACCTGACCGACACCACCATGTGGGCCTGCCACATTGTTGAGTTTTGAGAGTCTCTGTTGCTAGGAAACAGGAAGGGTCTTGGGGAAATCACCCTGTGGCTAAGACCGTCTTTTAAAATTCACAACTTTATAGTCTAGAGCTGGGAGGGCTTCAGGGTCAGAGTGCAGTTGTAAAGGTAAAGGGGTGCTCCGTGGGTGGGGGGTGGTGGCCACCCCATGCCAGTGTGAGTGTACCTAATGCCATTGGCTGGGGGTGCTGCAGCTACACGGGTCACCTTAGGCATGTTACAGGGGGGTGGGCTGTGTGTACCTACTCAGTGCACCTGGTGCCTTGAGCAGTCTCCTCTGCAGTGTTTTTCAGACAGCAGTGGAGGCTTTCTTTGTATTTGCTGCTCCTTTCAGTAAACCCTAATTAAAGCTCATTTTGACCATTCTATTTGAAGTTTGTGGCATTCGATCGGTGCCAGGGGATGTAATTTTTGTCACTACAAATATTACCAAAGATTTAAATAAATCTTTACATCAGTGCTTTATTTAAATATGATCAAAGTACTTAATGTGTATTCGCTTTAGTTGCATGTTCCTTCTACTTCTGCCACATAATTTAACCACGAAGTATATACGCTTTGTGCCTAGTTTCCCTGTCTCTAAAATGGGATAACAGTGGTTCCTGCCTCAGCATTGCTGTGACAGCAGATGAGCCAAGATGCGCAAAATGCTCAGTCCAGTGCCTGGCATGTAATGAGCGCGTACGGTTCGTATTTGGAATTTAATGGGAGCTGCACCTAATGCGCTTGACGGAAGCCACCGTAAACCACCTTAGTTTTTGTTGCCGTGGATGAATATTAGTTATTACAGGAGCAAGTTGGGGCTCAGTACCAGCTCTGACCCTGGCTTTTTTTTTTTTTTTTTTTAACTTGGTTTGAAGCCCTGAGAAAGGCTGTTTAGCAGGTGGGGACGTGGGGAGCCTCCTTTGGGTATCACGGTTCTCCAGACTCCTCACGGAGCTGTCTATCGTCGGAAGTTATTTTTAGTGTTCAGCTGGTTACTTGGTCGGGTCGTCCCTGACATTGGTTGAATGCAAGAAATCGGGACTGTCGGTGCTGCCGGTCTGAGGCTCACGTGTGTGGTCAGCCATAGACTTTGTCCCACCAGACACTGTGTGGGGCTGCTGTCCCCTGTGTAGTGCCCCAGGGTGTCTACAGAAAGGCAAGCCTGTTCCAGTTAAAGGTTTGGAAGTTGATTTCCCTCAGCTGCCCATACAGGGTGCACTCCGTTTGAAGGTGGTAGCTCTACGGATCATGGAGTGCATCGCTTTCCTCCGGTCACTCCTCCCCCACGGACCCTTGCAGCACCACCCTGCATCCACCTGCTGCTGAGGCAGGAGCCCTCCTTCTCAAGCCACTCTTCGTCCTGAGATTGATCGATCGATCGTTCTTGTTGTGGCCTCCTGATTAAAATGAATCAGTCACATGAATCAGTACTTATGATGTACTTTCAGGATTTAAATGTTTTGTGCATGAGAAGTTGTATAAAAAATCACTGTCCAACTAGGCGCAGTGACACATGCCTGTAATCACAGCACATTGGGAAGCTGAGGCAGGAGGATCACCAAATTTGGACCTAACCTGGGAAATTTAGCAAGACCCTGTCCCAAAATTAACAACAACAAACAGCAAAAAAGGCCAGGATGTAGTTCAGTGTGAAGGCCCTGTTTTTAGAACAGAACACAATAGATAGATGAATAGATCTATCTCACCATCCAGCTAGTTTTCAATGTGCACAGTTTAGTGTGCTATTTTTAATTATACTAAAGTAAAGCACAATGACAACGGGTAGAACGGTACATGTCTTTGATCCCAGCATCCAGGAGGGTGAAGCAAGATGAGTTCCAGGCCAGCCTGGGCTGCACATAGTAGGTTCAAAGCCAGTTTAAACTACATAGCAAGACACTGTCTCAAAAAACAAAAACAAAAAAGGTATCTGATCAATGTGAATGATTGCATTGTTATTTGTAATTGATATCATCATTTGAAAACTGAATAAAAAGCCCTAGGACTTCCTTAGATTGTGTCATTCTTGTACTTCCTGCTTTATCCACGTAACGGATGACCACTCAGTCCTCACACCCAACACTTTCGTCCCGCGTCAGGTACATGGTGCAGTGGCCAGGAGCTCGCCTTCTGCGGCGTCAGGAGCTGGATGCCTTCCTGGCTCAGGCGCTGTCTCCCAAACTCTACGAGCCCGATCAGCTGCAGGAGCTCAAGGTAACGACGTATCAGCCTTACTTCATTGTCTTGGGAGTCTCCTTTCGGGTTCTGGTGGGTGTGTGCAACACAGCTGACCGTCTCCAGGCAGAATTGCTCAGTGCTCTAAATGAAGGAGGCTAATTGGTGTGAGTTGAGAGCCTTCAGGGCAAAAGGGACGTTCCTGTCTAGTATGGCTTTACTGTCCCCAGTTTGGAAATGATCTGTTCTCCTTTTATCAGAGAAGGATTCTCCCTTGTTTACCAAGGGGTGTTTATTCATGTTTTTCACATCAGGAAATAAACATCTCTCTCTTTTTTTTTTTAATTTTAGGAGGGGATTCCAAACCCTGGGAGGGCTTGATTTTAAGAATTTTCTAACATCTAGCCAGGATTCTTTTTCTTATTTCATTCCATTGTTCCTAGTTACAACTTTAGTTTTCTCCCCTGCCCCCCGCCCCAAATTCTTTGCCCTTCTGGTATTGTAAAATCCCTTTTGAAAAAACAACTTGAAGAACGATGTTACTTCGTCATCCCAATGCCTTTTTTAGTCAGCATTTATCATCATATTCCTTTTAATTTTGCCTTCTAGTAATTCCTTTTGTTCTTTAGTTGTTTTGACAGTATTTATTTTCTCTAAGTTGTCACCTGACTTTAGTGTGCATATGTTTTTCAGTATGCTTTTATTAGTTGTGTGCTCACATGATTGTAATTGCTTTCTAATTTTATATTAAACATTAGAAAGTTCAAGACCTAAATTTGTAGGTCTGCCTTTTCTTTTTAATATATAGGGTTTTATTTTTTCTTTGCTATCAGTTATTTTTATAGTTGATTTGTAATCATTTAATCTTTTGACAAAATTACCTTCGCTTTAGCTCTTTTTGCTGTTCTTTATGAATGCATCTTTCCCTGCAGAGCAATTTTAGACTTGCTTTATAGGTTTTCAATATTCAACAGGTGGTACTCAATAAATGTCTGTTTTCCCTCAATTACTGTGTTAAATTCCATAATTTATTGTTGAGTGGTGCTCACCTGAGGCTTCTGATGACTTTGAAGCAAGCTAAGTACAAAACCCAAAAGTAGGAGAATTCCCTCAAATGTGTTCTTTACTTTGTGGATCAAGCTTTTCTGTTTGTTAGACAGAAATTGTTATTGTCTTTAACACTTTTGTTTCTGGTGTCAGGCAGTGTGGCGGGCCCGGTCAGGTCCTCCTGCGTCCTTCTCGGTGCCCGTCCTCGCCGCAGGCTGTGCTCAGGGGGTGGAAACACTTCCCTAGCGTGTGGTGCCACCCTCTACCTCTACTCCTGTTTCTCTTGTGTAGATTATTCCTTCCGTATTGACATCCCAGTTCTGAAAATCAGACCGCCAGGGACCAGGTATGCCCACCGAGCCTGTTCACCATCCAGTTCCTTTAACCAAAGTCCATCTGATCCCCCATACCCTTTTCATTTTCGGACCCACACACAGGATGTAACTTTGGAAAACCAGTCACGCAAAGCTTTCATTTTGGTTCTTTTGAGGTCTTAGTGCTTTCATGGTTTTCTCCTGATTCTTCATCTAAGGCGAGACATTTCTAGAGATGTATCAGAAAGCACATTATTCCATGTACAGTTGCCTTCTGTCTCACTCATTGCTGCTCCGGGCCTTCTTGTGTGGATGGAGATCGGTGGTTCCCTTCCACAAGCACAGCCCCACCCCAAGAGCACCACCAGCAGGGTCAATTCAC
Source organism: Cuniculus paca (assembly GCA_004365215.1). Lineage (NCBI taxonomy): Eukaryota > Metazoa > Chordata > Mammalia > Rodentia > Cuniculidae > Cuniculus > Cuniculus paca. The sequence continues at coordinate 8,416 of RJWT010023166.1, read as the reverse complement.
CTTCTGAAAGAGTCCAGCGGCGAAGGCATTTTATTTTTTTAAGATTAAAGATCCTCTCAGCTCTCAGATTGAGAATTCATAGGAGTAAATATTAGTCAGTGCTACCAGAATTCCTATACAGAGCTGAGGGTTCCAAAATTCACTGATGGAAAATTACTCTGTAAAATTGCCTTTTAACCATTGAAGTGTTTCGACATCAAAAGTAACGGCAGTGCCTGCTGTAAGACGCCACTTGCTGTGTACGTGTGGTCATCTCCAGGCCGCTGGGAGGCTGTGCCAGGCTGTTGCCCAGTTTGCGGATCCCCAGGCTCCCTCTCTTATCCCCTTCAGTGTGCCCTGCACACGTGGCCATCAGAGGAGTAAGAGAGGAAGAACGTACCCACTTCCGACCATTTGGACTCGTTAGCTTTTCTGATGGCAACTTTGGTGGGAAAAGACATTGCAACCATTAGCTTAAATGAATTTTTAAGAATTTCATCTCATCCATGCTTTCTCCGTCCACCATGTCCATGAATAATTAAGTGTGTTCTGTGTGGTTCCGTGAATACCTGTGATAGTGACTGATGACCCTCATTTTCTTCCTGTTATAATTTTTAAGCTCTTCTCCTAGGTTACCAGCATGAATGTAATTATTAAGGTAAAATTAGACTGAACCTGGGTTTTGAGGAGGGTGGGTAAAGGACAAGGAGAAGGAACTGTACACAGTTGTAATATTGGTCCAGTCTCGTTCCTTGTCCTTGACATCCTTGTGATTGCCTTACTCTTTTTAACAGTTCCACATGCTGAATGCAAATTACAAAAGATAGAAAGTGAAGAGCTTTAAAGACATGAGAGGCATGCAATACATCTGTGAAACCTGTAAATTATTTTGCATGTATACAATAAAGTAAGAGTTTGTGGCCATTAATAAGTCAGAGAAGGTCACTTCACTAGAATTTGGTTCTTGACCTTGTTAGTCAGAGATTAAATTCCATATTTGTGTTTTCTATAAAGTCGGCATTTTGTTCTGCATTTCTTTAGTTGAGCTTCGTGTTGGATACTTTATCTTAGTAAGCGTAGGACAGTGAGGTTAGAATGTGAATACTGGAGACATTTCTGTGGTTGAGGGTTCTACCAGTCACCAACTCTGTGACAGTCTGTACTGTGGAATACTGTTGGAGATACTGTGTCCTTCGGGTGTTGAGACATGGGAGTAAGATGAAACATGGGAAAATATGTAGAAGGAAAAGGCAGTGTCTGCACATATTTATTAAGTTCCCCCCTTAAGTGTTAACATACTGTTTATTTGTATGATTAACGTGGGGAAAGAAGAACACCATGCAGTGTAACTTTTAAAAAAATTTTTGAAGGAGGCCAAATCTACACAGCAAGAGAAATTTTATTCATGTCGTCGATGTAGCTTTTAAGGATTTTCTTCTGTTAAATTAGTGGTAGCTCTCGTTACCGAAACTGCTAATTATCTTGAAACTGTAAACATCGTTTTTAAATCTGTAAAACATGTGTCCATCCTCCAGTGTTCAGGCCGGTCCAATCAGTATGTATTTGTGTACAGTGCAGTCTTGCTCCATTCCTCCTGTCAGCAGGCTTGGAGGGGAGTGCTGGCCCTAACCAGGGTGTTTCCTGCATTCAGCTGCAGGTGGCGGTTGCTGAAACAGTAGTCAGTGGAGGGTTGTGCCTGCTGCACGTGCGTGACAGCAGCTGGTGGCCAGGAGCTGCCTGTGCACAGCGCATGTGCACCCACAGACAGGCAGCGTGGTGTTCTGTGCAGACGTTCAGATGAGGCAGCATCTCCAGAGCATCAGCCCTCTGTCATTTCTCTCCCTCACCCTTGACCCGCATGCTCCATTCTCTGGGGTAGGGTAGAAAGGGCCACAGAGGTGCTGGGCTGGAAGCTGTGGAGTCTCACCTGGCGAGAAGGGTTTCATGGTTCCCACTGTGAAAGGTGGAGGGGACCAGTGTCCTGGGGTCGCCACGTTTACTTACGGGCACCCTATCTGCGTGGCCATTTCAACAGACTCAGGTCCCTCTTTCTGCCTTGAGGATTCTCCTGCCTGTCTGCAGCTCAGAGACGACAGGACTTGTGGGATCAAATTAAACTGAGCCCATTCTCTCCATCGTGTTCCACTTGGGCTCTCTCTTTCTCCATGTTGCTCATACATGTAGAAGTATGGCTGATCCCATCACCCCAACCCCACCTGCTTCCTAGCAACTGCATGGGGAAAGGAACCAGAGGGGTGAATAAACAACTTTTATGAATTTGTGAACAAATTTGTCTGGCTTTAGAAGTTGAATTACACTGACTTAAAATTTTGAAAAGGTTGGAAAACAGTGTTAGCTGATATTGGGAAATGGTGACATGAACTGCATGAAGGAGCGGCTAGTCATAAGCTCGTTAGCATTTGGCCCTGGAGTGATGTTTTCTCTGCAAAGCTATTTTACTGCTACATGTAGGCATCACTCAGGTTGGTGTCCCACAAAGTTCGCATTCTTGAGAGGCCACCAGGGTGGGAAGGCAGAAGCCATAGCAGAGTTAAAACTTGGTCCTGGATAATCCACAAACTAGGTCCTTCACATGCAGGTAACCAAGACTGCCCTGGCCATCGTATGTGGAAGGACAGGGTTCTGGACAGAGCAGGCGCCAGACCCACTAATGTGCACAATTAAATACAGTATTTCTTTTGTTGTGTTCTTCCATTTATAAGCTATCCATGTCTCCTAAAACAATCTGACAATTTCATTAATGAGGTACTATCTGCATTACTAGCATACAAAACAAACATAAAGTACAAATTTATCTCAGAATGAAATCCTAGTGAGTAATTTTTAAATAAATTAGCTGAAAAATTGAAACCTTTTTAAAGAATGTTTCTTTCTGTTAATCCATGACCCACGTTCCAGTCTGCAGTGTTGAATGGTATTTCACAAGGGGATTGCAGGGCTCTGGGGCGTGAGGACTCTGTCACTGCGACCAGTGATGTTCCGTCTAGCCTCAAGTACAGTATTATCCACACAGTGCAGTGACTTACAGATGCCAAACTGAGATATTTCTGTGTGTTCATAAAACATGCTCTTAAATTCAAATGCGTTGAGTCGCATGACAGGTATTTCTGTTTCGATAAGGCCAGTGCTAGATCAAGGTGGGGTGACAGTAAGAGTGAGGAGTGCTCTTTTGTTGAGTGTTGACTTTGGGGATTTTAGAGGGACAGTGGGAGAATGAACCACTGTAGTGCTCTTACTCCACAGAAATTACTCTCTTCCATTTAAAGATCGAGAACCTCGACCCCCGAGGAATTCAGCTCTCAGCTCTCTTCATGAGCGGAGTAGACATGGCACTGTTTGCCAACGATGCATGTGGACAGCCCATCCCCTGGGAACACTGTTGTCCTTGGATGTATTTTGATGGGAAGCTTTTCCAGTCCAAACTCCTCAAAGCTAGCCGGGAAAAGACCCCGCTCATCGACCTCTGTGATGGTCAGGTATGTAGAGTGGTGGGGTGGCCCCCTCTGACCCTGCTGCAGTAGGGCTCATGGGCGACCTCAGTCCGGTGCTCAATTTGAAACTTGTGAGGACCCAGCGCAGTGTAACTGAATGTTGTCAGACGGCCCCCGGTGAGCCCGCTCCTGACATACCATTGGCTCTCACTGTTTGTGGTAGTTAGGTTTTGAAATTACCCTTAAACACTGGTTGGTGTGAACTGTTCCTCCCTGAAAACCCAGGGTTAGTGCCATCCAAGTTCTGCTCCCACGTGTTCATCCACTAGTCCGCACACAGCCTCGCTCTGTGTGGATTTCTGCTCACAGATCCCTCATTTAATGTGTCTTGCTCCTTGGTGAGCGCTGAGTTTACTGCCAGAAGCGCAGAGCTGCTGACGGAGTCTTCTCCACAAGGCACGTCCCAGCCTTGGGTGTGCTCACAGCCGCTGGGCGGCCCTTCCGTGTGAACAGTGAAATCACCAGCCACAGGGACAGTCGGCTGCAGCGTGAACTGAAGGGGGTGGCCTGATGTTTGGTTTGTGTGTTGTCCCCTCCCCTGCTCTGCCCAGCTCTACAAGTGGCCAGGAAGGTGCCTGAGTGTTGTTTTGGGGGTTCTGGATGGGTGTCGGGAGTACGGGTGTGTGCAGGTACAGGACTTCTGCAGGGACTGACGTCTAACGATGCTCGCTCCCATTGAATGACTGTTTCACTTGCCGTTTCCTTTGCTAGGCTGAGCAGGCTGCCAAGGTAGAGAAGATGCGGCAGAGCGTCCTGGAGGGGCTCAACTTCTCCAGGCAGACCCACCCGCTGCCCTTCCCGCCGCCTCCCGCTCTGCCCTTCTACCCCACCTCTGTGTACCCTCGGCACTTCGGGCCCGTCCCACCCTCTCAGGGCCGGGGCAGAGGCTTTGCAGGTGAGTCGCGTGAGAAGCCTTGGTAAGGTGGGAGCAGACTGGGCAGTCCTCCCAGTGGAGCCGGGGCCGCAGCTCGCTGCGCTGAGAGCACGTAGTTGGGGGTCTGAGAAATGTCTCAGCAGCCGTTCTTCAGGTTAGCAAGGCGTCAGCTGGATCTTAGAGGAGACGAGAGAGGAGGAGGACGGTCCCCAACATGGATGCAGAGGCTGCACTGTAAACTCTGCCAATACAGCTGACAACTCTGCTTGTTTTTATTTTTTTATTTATATTTTTCTCATGTGGCAAATAATTCAAACCAGGCCAGAGAGAACCATCTTCCAGTGCACATCTCCCAAGGCTCACTCGAGCCCCAAGCCAGGGTTCTGTTCAGTATCCTGTGGCAGGGAGGATGGGCCTATCATGCTGGCCCCTGGGGACAATGGGTACAGCACAGTGAGGTGGTAAGAAGGGCCAGGAGACCCCCTCTCCATCAGCTGACGGAGATGGGGCCACTGTGCCTGGTCTCATGCCTAGCATGTGCCCTGGAGCCCCATCCCTCACGCTTCTCCCTGTCTCTCTCTGCCCCGGGTCCCACAGGAGTCTGTGGCTTTGGAGGCCCCTATGGGGAAACGGTAGCAACAGGCCCTTACCGTGCCTTCCGGGTGGCGGCAGCATCGGGACACTGCGGAGCCTTCTCAGGCAGTGACAACAGCAGGACTAGCAAGTCCCAGGGCGGTAATTATACCCACACCCCTCCCAGAGTTTCTGCCTGCAGCACTTCTCTCCAGAACCTGGCGTCTTCCTTCCTCCACTGTCCCTGTGAGCTGCCTCTAACACAGCGCCTTCCTCAGGGTCCCTGCTCCCCGCTGCCCCTCTGCCTTCGGGTCCCTCAGAGGCGGTGTGGTGGCTGTCTCTCCTTTCAGAGTAGAGCACTGAGTGTCCACCCAGAGCAGAGCCCTCCATGCACCTGGGTGACCTGACCGACCGCAGCATGTGCTCCTTGGCTGAGCAGAGACGCCTCTCCCGAGCAGCTCTCTTTTTAGTAAAGTTGCTCAGGTTTGTGTAGAAGGTGTGGACAGGTACAGATCTTCTGGCGTAAAAAGTTTGTTGCATTTTTTTCATAGAAATTTTTTTAAGGAATGATCTAGCCAGGTGTTGGTGGCGCTCACCTATAATCCCAGCACTCAGGGAGGAGGATTGCTAGGAATTCTAGGCCACCATTCAAGGCTACCCTAAACCATGTAAGGAGACACTGTCTCAAAAATCCCATTAGAGAGAAAGAGGAAAGGAAAGGAAAAGAAAAAAGAAAAGCAAACATACCTTTGAATTCCCATTGTTTCTCTTTTCCTTAGTCTTGCAAGGGAGAAGAGAACCTTGCCATTTAGTTTGGAAGTAGTGTCTTGTGACGCTGCTGTCATTTGAAGCCTGTGACATGCAGCTCTGTTCTCATCCCACATTTGGGAGCTGCAGGTCTTCTAAATTTGGCCAGCAAGTCACATTGCAGGACCGTCTTGACTGGTCGGGAGTAGCAGGCAAGCGCTTCTCCCTGGTAGGCAGTGCTTTTCCAGCTCAGCTACCTGGGCACACAGGAGGCCAGCAGGAGGTTTGCGATGCAGAAGGGAGCCGGCATGCATGCCGCCTGTCTAGACCCACTGGGACCCCTCCCCTCTGTCACCCAGCCTCCAGCAGGGCTTTGCTACCCCACAGCTGCACCTCCTGCAGCTTGCAGTCCTGCGTCTTCTGCTGCTTGATGTTCCTTGGGGGGCCTGGACACTGGCGCTGGCCTGTGGTTGAGGAGAGATGGCAGAGGTGCCACTTTGGATAGTGCCTGGTAAGGAGGGCACCAGAACCGGCTTCCTGACTTCCCCGCCAGTGTGTCAGCAGCCCAGAGCTGTGTCCTGTCTGGTAGCCACACCCCATCATACACTGCAACAGCGACCAGGAAATACAAAGGCAACTGGAGTTTAAAGACAAAACAGATGGAAAGCAGCTCGTTAATTTTATCTCGACTACATGTTCGAATAGCATTATTTGTGGTATATTGGGTGAAATAAGATACATTGTTAAGCTTATTTCACTTTTTTCTCTACTTTCATCACATTACCGCGAGAACACCTGAGGACTGTCGTAGTGCTCTGCTGGCCGGGAGCCTTGCAGCCCCTGCGATGGCCCTGGGTGCCAGCACCGCGATGGTGGAGAGTTTGCGAGCATCCATGCCCCCACCATGCAACAAGATGCTCAGGGCCTTGTTTTATCAGAAGTTTTGCGATTGGTTAATAATTTGGGGCTTTTCTTAGTTTGGAAAACTTTAAAATATGTAAGTTACCCATAATTAGGGTACTTGATGAATGCAATGAATGTGTAAGAGTCTGCTGAAGGAAATTCTAATTAACAATACAACAAGAGCTGTGAAGTATATATATTCCTTTCTATGATGTTTGGCTAAGGAGATAAACTTGTAAATACTCACCTACAGAGGAAAACCCCGAGCGTGCGAGTTCCTTCTGCATCGGAGAAGGCGTGCCAGGCGCACAGGGTTGACCTGGAGCCTGTCTGTACACAGTGTGCACCTCTGAGGCCCGAGCCTCTGGTAGTTGTTGCAGGTTCCCAGACAACAGTGCAACCAAGCACTGCGTAGAGAGACCCCACAGAATCTTAAAACACAGTGGTAAAGGGCTTCTTACTGCACGGAAACCCACACTGCAGAGAAGCTGCTTACTTGTTTCTCTGTATTGGTTTTAATGCTGTGATTGTAAAGATGTTGTTTTCTCATGTATTTTTCTGTGCAGGAGTCCAACCTATGCCTTCTCAGGGAGGGAAACTAGAAATCGCCGGCACTGTGGTTGGCCACTGGGCTGGAAGCAGGCGGGGCCGTGGGGGCCGAGGCCCCTTCCCGCTGCAGGTGGTGTCCGTGGGAGGACCCGCAAGAGGGTAAGTGCCGGGCGGGCACATCACAGCCCCGACATGCTCGTTATTCTTAGGAGCCCAGCAGGAGTGTTTTCATTTTGTTAGATGCACTCTTTAACGTGAATTTTAGTACTTGGGATCAAACCCAGTCCACTTTGGGCTACATACCCAGCCTTGCTCATTTACTTTGAGACAGGATCTCACTAAGGTGCTCCAGTGGACTTCAAACTTGGAACCCTCTTGCCTCAGCCTCCTGAGTAGTGAGCATTACAGACATGCACTGCTCCTTCCAGCTTTGACATTATTCCTAGTGGCTGTATATGTTCCTATTATACAGCATTATGTAATTATTTAATTAACTTACTAATTAACCACACACCATTCAATTAATCATTTGCCTTTAAAAAATATTTTTAAAGTCTTTTTCAAATCAAATGCCTTGCGTATGAACCAGGAAGTTAGACTGAGTCTTTGGAATAAGTTGTCGCTATGTCCAAATGTAATGCCTCTGGGCATAAGGTATTATTTTAAATTTGGGCTGTGACAGATTGAAGTCTGTTTGCTCTTGTCCTTTTCTATTCACTTAGGCGTCCAAGAGGAGTTATTTCCACCCCCGTGATTCGAACGTTCGGGAGAGGTGGGAGGTACTATGGCAGAGGCTACAAGAGCCAGGGAGTAGTCCAGGTAATGACCCTACCGTGTCCTGTCCCTCCCTGCCTGGGCCTCCTTTCTGAGCCACGTTTCCAGTGCCTGCATCGAGACTGAGGCGTGTGAGTGTGTGCTGTGAGCACCAGGTGTCTCGCCCCGTGCCTGGCACACAGGTGCTTGCTGGATGTGAATCCTCTCAAGCCCCCTAGTCACGCCCGTCACTTGGGGTCCTCTTCAGGGTGAACTGTCCTTGGCCGCGGCCCCTGTGGTCTTTGGCAGCTTCTTGTCTGGTGAGAGTAAGAGCCCGGGCTTCCCAGGGCACCACCATGCCCAGAAGGACCCAGCACATCTGTATCTGAGCTCATTGTTTCTTTCGTGGGAAATGGCATTTCAAGACCACAGCCTTGGCACTGAGGGATTCTCATTCCCGTAGGGTTGGTCACAGTCCCTGATGTTCCCGTGGGTGGTTCCGTTTGCTCACTGGTAAACACACACA
>RJWT010023164.1:0-16862 GCA_004365215.1 Cuniculus paca | reverse complement strand
TACTTTTGATAACAAGTGAGGGAGAGAAAACTATACCATCTAGAGCTGTAACTAAGTTCTAGCATCAAAGAATGTTAAGGAGAAGAATTCTTACTGCATTCTTTCTGGAAACAGACACTGATCCTGTTAGGGGAACACAGACAACTTAATGTTATAGGATAATGAAAAAATATTTAAAATACTATTTAAGTATTTAAATATTAGAATACTATTTATATATTTAAATAATTAGGTGCAACAATAGACTTTTTGTTTGGAATTTTTTAATTGAAATTGGAATATTTAAGCCCCCTTTGTCCTAACACTGCTCCCACGACACACAAAGGTAAACAAAGTCCTTCAAAGGCAATCCTTTAATTATGAATGTAGAGTAGACATATTCATTCCACATTAAAGAAAATATTGTTTATTGTGAAGAAAAGATTAAATCGAGAAAAACAAATTGCCAAGCATTCAATATATTGGAGACTGTACTAAAACAACATTCATTTTGCTGAAGAGAAAAAGTCACTCATAATTCAACATGTGCAATTACAATCTGTCTCTTGTTTTTAATCTCTTTCAAGATAAAACACACTTTACATATTCTCAACATGTGGGAAATGATACTAATGCTAATAGTAGAGAGTAAAATGAAAATGGACTCAGCACAATTATGTATGGGGGAAATGGAAGCATTGTAATCATGATATACCTTGCACTACCAGATTCCCACACATTTTGTAGAATATGAATACCACTGAAAGTTAAAACTTTAAATAGTGTAGAAATGTTCAATTCAGTTACTGTTGACACATTGGTGAATCAGTCTGATTTACCAAAGAAAGACTCAATGTCAATGAAATCTGTGTCAACTTATTTCATAAATTACAGAAAATTCCTGAGGCTAAGTAATCATTCTGAGTCCCCTGACGTATATGACTTTGACACTTCAGATTTTTCACCTTTGCAATTTAAAAAAAAAAAACTCCCTTGATTATTATAACAAAATAAAACCATCCCTAGATCATTTTAGAGAAAACCACAAGTTTTTCAGAAGTTAGTTTTACAGTGTTCTTGCTAAGTATAGCCAGATGGTTTCTTGTTCTTTTTGTTTGATTTTGTTTAATTTTTGTCTGTGTGTGGAAAGGACAGAAGGAGTTATGTCACTATTTTAGGTGACAAAATAATATCAATCTCAATCTCTATAAAATATATTTTAATATTATGATGGTAAATTGAAAATTTGCAGTAACTTAAAGCAGTGTATATTTCTGTTGATAAAGATGATAGAAATCCACAGCAGAATATGTGAAAAATATAGACATATGACAAGATAGAAAGAATAGATGGTCACAAAACTAAGAGTAACATATGACCTCTAACATTTGACATACTTGATTGAGACATTTTCTACTCATGTTATATCAACTAAATTAAGATTATCTAATAGAATTTTGCATCCAGTAGGTTATTTTATGCAAGAATTTACAGTTTAATTGTTATTTGGCATTATTTGGCAAAGTAATATACCTAAATAAAACTTTACTTACTGATTTTTTTGTTGGTATATACTAAGATTTCACTTTGGTATTGTCAATGTACCTGAGATGAACATATACACACTTAAGTTTTAAATACAGATTATTACTTCTATATCATTATATCATTCATGAGATGAATGGTTAAATATTTGACCATTAGATCTAACTACACATATTTTTATGTGTTTTAGAAACTTTAAATGAAAAATTTAAGCAAGAACAGGGAAAAAAACATAACTGAGAATGAAAATAAGAGTTAGAGAAAGATGCCGGGGATGTAGCTCAGTGGCCTAATCGCCTACCTGGCAAGCGCGAGGTCACGAGTTCAATCCCCGGTGCCACAAAAAAAAGAGAGAGAGAGAGCGACAGATGAAAAATACACACGTGATCTCATGCAGTTAACTGAAATGGGTCATGCTGTTGTTTGGAATTTCTGAACATTAAACTCAAGATTCATATACAACCCAAGTCTCCCAATTCTTAAGTGTTGAAAGGTTACCCTCATGGAGAAATTTGCTTTCTCTAGATAATGTGACTTGAACAAAATTTCTCTCTTAAATTTTCATGAAGACAAATCAGGTTTACAGAAAGTAATTCTTTGGCAATGGTATCCCTCAAAGTGACTCTGATAGAACTGCTTCCCATGCCATCTCTCCTCATACAGCAAAGACATAATAACAAAATCAAGTAGCACAAAGTGTACAATAAACTGTGGACCTTCACCGTACCTCACCTTATGTAAGTAGTGTTGGGGACTTGATTAAATCCTAAAACTTCTCATTAATACCACCAATTTGGTTCTTGTTTAAATTTGTGATGAAGTAGCATGGTAAAATGGAGTAGAGTGAAAGTAGAGATGACTCTTACTGAACAAAACACAGACTCTAGGGATCCTCCTGAACTGAATGAATGATTTCAAATTCTGCTGAGTGTATATTCACTTCCTTCCACTGTCAGGATACCTTCAGGGAATGAAGATTCCTGTTCACTATAAATTAAGAGAATACATGCACAGTCATAACAAATCCTCAAAGTAGCCCTTTTTTATTGCACTAACCTCTAGTTACCTCTTAACAAACAACAGAGGCAAAATATTTGAACATGAAACTGTAATTCACCTAATAAGGAACACATGTCAGATTTAGAGTGGAGAGGGGTCAGGGAGGAGTCATCCACTCTATATTAGGAGACATGAACTCTTCAGGACTAGGAAGATATGCTAGAACAGTCTCACAGGTATGCAAAAAAATCTACTAAACACCCTCTCCCAAAAGGAAACTGCCCAAAAGGAAATAACAACTGGAATGAGGGAAAGGAGAAAAGAACGAAGGGAAAATATTATATATATGATAGTGTATATATTATAGTACTAATCTCTGTTAATTCATCGAAAAGAACAGTTTGTGCTTTCATTATTTGATCATTTTTTCATGCCTATGTCTTGTAATCTGAGCAACTACTTTGAAGATAACAATACCCAATATATTAACCATTGTTAATATCCTATTATGTTGTTCTGAAATTCTGTATCATCATTTTGTTCTTTTTTCATTTTAAAATAAAATAAACTCAAAGACAAGGTGATAAAACAACAATTACAAATTGCAGATCTAAGGAAAAAAATTGAGGGCACAAATAATACTATTAAAACAGTTTGATCAAGTATGTAACAATTATGCTTTAAAATTGAGATAGTAACATAAAGGAATGAATTGAGATAATTACAATGAACGCAAAGAGAAAATGAGTAGAAAAGAGATTTGAATAAATTAACAAATTTGACAAGATGAAGAAATATTCAAGTGGACAGTTTAAAGGACACCAGCACATCTCAGGGAAAGATAGACTGGGACCATGCTAAAGACTGGTGTATAGTTTGTTGACCTGACACTCAAAGCTGAGAGAAAAGAGCATAAAGTTCAATTATAGTACTATGGACAGAGTTTTAAGAGGCAAAGAACTGCACCCCAGTCATCATGTGTGAAAGATTTAGATTCTCTAAGCCTAGATTGATATGACAAGACTATCCCAGGGCCTGTAAAGCATGACCTCTGTGATCAGATAGGCAGTTTTCAAACAGAACAAAACCAAAGTGGGAAGGTATGATTGATACCAAAGATGGAATTTTTTGAAATCCTTGACATCTTCCCCTTACTTTGAAAAGTTGGGCAGTAGAAACAGTCATTCAGAAAATTCAGCTACCATAATGCTCAAATAAGTGTTACTAAACTTTGATACAAAGGACAACAAAGCAGTGGGTCATGTAATCATTCTGAGTTTCTATGTGGAAGCAGTTTCAGACTGTACTGCAGGCAGTGATTCCAAGCTGAGTACAATCACTTCTTTTTCTTCTCTTGCAAGTGATTACTTAGAAATCTATTTGCCCTTCAGATTCCTGATCATAATACTGTTTAAACACTCACACCATATTAATTGCCCACTAAATATTAATCATTATTATTGATTAGATATATCAAAATGTTTTCATTTTTAGGGAAGTTTCCAGATTTACTTTGAAGAACATTCAGCATTTCGTGAAATATAGAGTACTTATGACAAAGCTATAAACCTGGGCGAGGCCTGTCAAAATCCGGGTAACAGCAAATCACAGTAAATGGAAATGGAATTTTTAAACCATTACAACAAAATAGAGCTAGTAAAACATGTTCATAATCACTTACTGTGCTATACAATTTATAAGCTGGATAGTGATCGTGTTTCCTGCTAAAGGAGCTTAACAGAGAAATTCATGTCACATCCTGAAAATCAAAGAGATGATCTTGAACAAAACCCAACAGCCCAGAGTCACGACCTGTAACTGAAAAGAACAGAGAGGCACTTGTGGAAGACCAGTGCAGGCGGATTCCTTGGAGATGCTATTTCTCTTCATTAGCTCAAGGAACTAAAGGAAGATCTTTTACATATGACTCTCAGGTGTTTGATAATGCTTTGTGAGCTAAGGAACCTAATCACATGAAAACTTTTATCTGCTAGGTGAGACCATTATCCTTCACAAATGGGTTCTTGAGAGCAGTAATTCAACATTTAATTGTGCTTTCTTTATTTCTCCTAAGAGATAAATCTATGAAAATCTGAATTGCACTGTTGTTAAAGTTGCAGTAGACCTCAGTATCAGAATAATGTTCCCAAACGGCATTTTTCCTATTATGAGTCAAGAGCATGGGCTTTGATTATTTGCATGCAATGTGCATGCATATGGTACCATCAGGTAGTACAGCTTTAACTCTAAACTCCCCTGTGAGATTCCAACAGTTTTGAAGTAGTTCTGCAATCTGAAAGCAGCAGAGCATGCACACAGTGTGCATGTTCTGCTGTGGTAAATAGGATCCTAGGACAATCACAAGAATGCAAAATGACTCTAGTTCTTCCTTTTCCTCCACCCACACACTTCGCCATATATCTCTTCAGGCCTTCCCACACTGACTCTGGGGCCAAGGCCATGATTTGACTTGCTAAATTTACTGTCTCTTGTTTTCTATCATTAGTGAGAAGGACATAGAAAAGTTAAGTTTGCTGAAGATGAGACATGAAAAAGAGCTAAGATATCTTATGATATATCTTATTCAAAATTAGTCCAAGTCTAGCCCAGTCAAGACATGTGGGAGAACCTAAGACTAGAAAAGACTATAGCTCATCTATAGACTCGTGACCAAATAAATATTGTCTGCAACCACTAATTTTGATATAGCATTTATAGTAGCCAAACATCTATCAACTCCAATCTTTGTAAATTGAATTAAATGACAAATAAATGAAAATGATCTTTTCTGTCTTCAGAAACTAAAGCCTTATCTGCCTTGTTTAGATACTGATTATAACTCAGGAACCAGGCAAGAAATTGTTTGGCAGAACAAACACACAACCTTTTCTTTTCCGTATATCTCTAACTTGATTTCAAAAAGAAAAGAGAAACTGTGATAGGGGAAAGAGAAAATATATATATTATATTTAGGATAGTTATACTACTAGTTTCTCTTAGTTCATTGAAAAGAAAGGTTTGTGCTAATATTGTAATATTGTTTGGACAATATTTCATGCTTATATTGTGTACTCTGAGTGACTACTCTGAAAATAACGATATGCAATGTATTAATTATTGCTACTCTCCTCTTATCTTGTTTTGAAATTCTGTTTTATTTTTGAAAACTCTATTTTCTTCTTTTGTAAGATAAAAAAATATTTCTATTTATTGCACAAGGGAATCTTTTCAAATGAGTTAAAAAGTAAGGTAGGTTACATTCGAAGAGAACAAGGTATCCTTGAGTTGAGAAATCTCAAGAAACAATCATCAAAAGATTGTAAAAAGTAAGCCAAGTGTCAAAACAATTATGTGAATTCTGACACCAACTGAGTATGTTTGTTTCTAGGAAAGTGACTTTCTCATTCACAATATAAAATAAACTCAAATTTCCAAAACTTTTGAGTAGTTAATAAATATGTCTTAACAACCATAGAAATTTTCTGCATTTTATTTTCAATAAAATAAAGAATGAAATAAAGTTTTAGCATCTCTATTTTGGTACAGTTGATATACAAAGAAGTGCACAACTGAAAGGGTTCAGTTCGATGAATATGGGCATTAGAAGACATCTATGACACAACTACTTCAATTGAGATAATAGACATAGGCACTATTGTAAGAATAGGTAGCGTGAGACTTATTTTCTTAACAAATTTTGAATTGCCTGATAGGAACAGATCTCCAGAATATATTGTAGGATAACTGAAATGTGATACCACTGAACAAAGATGTTCTATTTCCTCCAACCCCCTTTACCTTGACAAACACCATTATATTCTCTACTGCTTAGCTTGCTTCTATCACTTAGCATAAAGTTTTCCAGGTTCACCTATGTATTCACAAGTGACAGAATTTTCTTTTTTCTTTTAAGGGTAAATAATGTTTAATTCCATGCATGTACAACATTTAGTTGTACTGATGCACTTGGGTTGTTTTCATATCTTGGCTATTGTCAATAATATAATGAATATGGAAGTACAGATATCTCTTCATGGTCCTCATCAGTTCTTCCAGTTACATATCCAGAAGTGAAACTGCTAAATCACATTTTTTTTTGTTTTTGATGACCATTCCTACTATTTTCCATAGCTGCCAAACTATTTGAAAGAAAGGACAAGAACGTACAATAAGGAAAGGATAGTTTCATAAAATAAATTGTTCAGAAAGTTATATCCACATACAACAAAAATGAAATTGAACCTCTGTTTTACATCATATACCCAAATAAACTCAAGATGGATTAAAGACGTATATATAAGACCTGAAATTGTTAAACTATTACAGGAAAACAAGGGAATACAATGCTTTCTAAATATGACCCCAAAAGGACAGGTAGAGAAAGCAAACATAAATGTGGGATTACAATACACTAAAAACCTGCCTCACATCAAAGGAAATGAAAAGAAACCTACAGACTGGGAGAAAATGTTTGCAAAACATATATCAGATAAAGAGTAATTTCTAAAATATGAGGGAATCATACAACTCAATAGCAAAAACAAATAATCCAATTAAAGCGTAGCAAAGGGACGCAGCCCTTTCTCCAAAGAAGACATACAAATGGCAAGCAAGTATGTGAAAACATCCTTGACATCATTAATCAGCAGGGAAACAAACTATGAAATACCACCTTATACTTATTAGGATTGCATTCTCAAAAAACCAAAAATATTTGTATATTATCTCTGAGGATTTGGACTAAACTAGTAACATTTAAACCTAAACGTTGTAGGTGAAGAGTGTTGATCAAGCCAGGAGTGGTGACACCCCCTATTGCAACGGCAAACAGAAACACCAAAATGACACCCAGGATTGGAGACAGATTTATTTTATGTCAGTGGGCACTGATCGGGATCATTCCCAAAATATCAGTCCCCAAAGACCAGGGAAGGAAGCTTTTATGGAGTTAAAAGGGAAAGTACAGAGGCAAAGTACTAGGCTGCCTTTGACTGGTTCTCACAATATGCATCACAGTGACCAGCTGTGCATCACAATGACCAGCCTTTTCTAAAAGACAGAAGTAACAGAAACGTGAAACAGGAGCTGTCACTTTGGTAACTAATGAACTGGCTGTGGGGTCATTTTCAACTACACTATAATCCCAGCACTCTGGCAGGCTGAGACAGGAGGACGGCAGGTTTGAGCCTAGCCCAGGCAACCTAACAACTTGGAGAAAGCCTGCCTCAAAATTTTACACAGTTAAAAAGAATCTACATGGCAGGCTGAGTAGGGGACATCTCCTGTTTAGGGGAACACCTTGCGCATGCCTGGTGCCAGTTGTAATACTGGTTTCCTGATTTGATAGTTAATAAGGTTATACTTAATAAGATGATACTACTGGGGAAACCATTAAACTTCATGTAAATTCATAAATATTTCAAAATAAAACTTTTAAAATATAAAAAAATAAAAATCCTACAATTTTTACTGTAATTCATTGCTAAGAGCATCAGAGAACAAACTCGGGGTAGAGAGCATAAAATCAGTAGATGAGGGCCTTTCAGACATGAGAGCTGGACTGGAATATGTTTCATCCAAGCTGTGGCAGGGAAAGGAATTTGGGCATCACTCATAAAAAGATGAAGATTTAGAAAAATACCTCCATAGACAGGGAGAACAGACAAAAACCTACGAATTTAGAGGAGATAAAAGTTGACTCTCAAGAAATGTAAAACAATTTATGTATGTGTGGATGAAATAGAAGGCCATTCACAGACGTAAATGATTTCAGAAAATGTATTTCCTAAAATATTCCTTTTGAAAAAAATAAAATTATATCCCAGATAGCTGAGAGAAGGAATCAAAAGTATAGTAAGCTTTGAATCTAGTACTGGAGTAAGATAAAGAATTATGAAAGCAATTGCAAAAATCAAGGATTTTTTCCTTAAAATGAAGCATGAAAAATTCAGTCTATATCGAAAAATAAAACCCTATTCATGTTGACTTATTTTAAATCATACACATTTACATATCAATATAATTTTCAAATTAGAAGTTGAAAATATTACAATTGGTAGATAATGCAACAAAACATCTCTAACATATATTCATAGAATTTCTAATAAAACATTTATTACATTACTGAAAAATCATTAGAGAGGTGAATCATCATTGCTTAACTAGTGAAATTAAAAATTTTCAAAGAGAAAAAATAGAAAACAAAATTTACTTAACTTGTACAGAAATAATTTTCAGGACAAAATAGTGAAATGCTATGAAAGTAAGAATAATATAGTGAAATATTATAAATATTGGTGAATGAAAAATATTCTAAAATAAGAGAAATTATTAAATCCATTAATATCAAAGATAAATGTTCTTTAAAACAGTAAAAAGCACACAAATCTGTATAAAATATTGGAAAAACAGGAAAGAAAATACACACATACTCAAACTCTGTCTCCATGTCTTTCTTCTGTCTGTCTCTGTCTCTGTTTGCTTCTGTCTGTCTGTCTGTACCCCACCCTTATACATGCACACACACACACATTAACCCACCAGCCCCAAACCTGAACTCCTCTGGCAATCAAGCCAATGCCAAATAGGATCCGTACAATATAGTTTTCCTCTAAAAAAAAAATCACAGAAATGCATAAGTTGTGTTGGTAAGAATTTGAGGAAATGTGATTAAGTATTGCAGGGAGCAAAAATCTGTAGACATTTTCCAAAGACCAGTTGACCTCTCACCATACAAAGCTTTAGAATTAGTATACTGTTTTTCTAACAATTTCACCTTTTAGATTTTATCCTAAAAAAAACTATGAATTTTTCTAAAAAATTATTAGCAAGGTTATTTCATCACAGTGTACATAATAATGAAGTATCATGACCATTTATAATAAGGAACTTTTTAAAAAATTAAAGCAATAATGGATTATTATTCAACCTTAAAAAGAAAGATATTCAGCCATTTGTGCCAACATGGATCAATTTAACAGACCCAATACTCAGTGAAATAAGCCAGGCATAGAAAGACAAATGTTGCACAATCTTTCTGACATGTGAAATCTAAAGTTCAATTTATTTCAGTTTATTTGTCCCTACCAAGGTGGCTAGTGGGGACAGAAAAGTGGAGGGGATGAGGACATGTAGATCACAGTATGCAAAAGTTTAGTTAGATAACATAAACAAGTCCTGGAGATTTAGAATACAATTGCATTGTAAACTTAAAATTTCTTATGGGTGAAGATCAGAAACTTTCTCACCACTAGGAAGAAAAGGGAGCTATATGACTAGGTAGACATGCCAATTAATTAACTTGATAGTGCTGATCATTTCAAAATATACAGGGTGTGACTGAAAAAATCTTTAGATAGTGCACACCATAATATACTCATTTTTCTGTCAATTGTATACCAAGGACTTTGAGGGGAAAAGTCTTATAAACAAATATTATTTAGACAAAGAAATTATGTTGGAGAAAACTAATAAATGGTTCATAGTAATACTTATGACCTATTGCTAATCAAAATACTTTTAAAAAATAGCATGTGTATATGATTTGTTTTTCATGTATATAAAACTTAGGTTAGTGAGCATAATTTGTTTCAGAAACATGCTTGTAATGCAAAGTAATTATATATCAAAGTGAATTTCCCATAAGAAATAATGGAAACTCAGATGATTCATCCCACAACCCAAAAATATTCATGTAAAAGTGATTACAATACTGTACTATTATGCATAATAATAAAAAAACTATAAAGAAAGATAAACAAATTAACCTTCATTTACCTATGAAAACCTTCGTAACTGGTGTGAGGGAGACAAGAGAAAAAAGGGTTATTGTGTAGGATGACTTTGACTATCATTAACAGAATCACTGTTATCCATTGACTCAATGAAATTTTTTCCTTTTCATGCAACTTTAACAAGGAACCTATTCAATGACATCTGCTTTTACCTCCTTTTAAGGATGCCACAGAAATATGACATTACATTCAACAGATTCATCACTCACTGCTACAGCATTATTTGAATGATGCTTTTCTGTCTCCCACATTTTATACAACCACCTAATCTCATGTGAAGTGAAGGATTCCTCTGCCACTTTCTCTTCCTCCTCTATAGATGAGGTCTCTACCACAATCTTTTGTTGTTGGGAGACAATGATGCACAATCTACAGAGAAAGAAACAGAGACAGACAGAGTAAGAGAGAGAGAGGAACTATTGGCTCTGTCATGATCATGTGACATTAGCACCACATAGTACTTATAATACAAGACAGCACTCATTTATCAGGTTAAAACTTACTAGATAGTTTTGTTCACCCTGTGGAGCAGTTGCAGAAGTTACTCGCAATCCAAGGCTTTACTGTGATAGTAAAACCATTTACAAATCAGTAAATATTCAAATACATAAAAGCCATGGCAGTATTTTCTTTGGGTTGCAATAATTTTTAAAGATTTATTCTTTATATTTTATATATTACTTAAAATATCTTTTGTAAAATCAATTATAAATATGTGTAGATACATGCATATTTAAGTATATGCCTGCTTAATTAATCTTTTCTAAGCATTCATCTAGAATAAATTACCAGAGGAGCCGAGAATTATTTGATTACACTGATTTTTATCTTGAGATCATTCATAATGGCCAAAATTTGAATACATACTTCATTTAGGAATTGTTACATAAATTGCCTCATATGTATTTTATAGAATGCTGTACACACATTAAAATTCACATGCTTCTGTAATATTTTATCACTTTGGAAAATTATGTAAACAAGAAAGGAAAATAACAATGTATTACATGATCCTAATTTTATGTAAGAATGCTCTGTGTACACACATGTGTGTATTTAGAGCAAAACCTTGAGACTAGAGAGAGCTGTGAATATAATAAAAGGATATATATATATTTTTTAATAAGTCCAGCAATCTAAGCATGGAAGATTTCCATCATAGAATGATGAAAGACTCACCAGATTTATTCAATAAATCAACCAAGTAGAATTATCTACTATAACCAAAGAGAGACAAGACTAGAGATTGAAGGATGGTAGTTGTTATTCATGTCCAGCGAGAATAAAGTTGCCCAGTATATGAGCTAAGCACTGGCTTAATGCACATTGTGTTCACTAAGGTTCCTATTATTATACTATTGTACACTGAGGCATGCTTATCAAATTATCAGATATTCTATGCTAAGATAAAATGACTAATGAGTTAGATGACAGACTAATGATTTACAAATCTCAATATACTGGAGCAATGAGATGATACCAACAATGTAAAATTTGCCAGGAATGTGAAAGCCAAGAATTAGGTTCAAATTGCCATCACCATTAATTATTTAACATCCAGCTGCTCTAATAGAAACTCAAATACAATACTATCAATGAATTTATACTACTTAATCTTGATTGTCAACTTGACTGGATTAAGAGGCTGCTAGGGAGATGATCAGATTCTGAGGGCACTCACTACTTCTACGAAGAATACATAGTTGGATGGACTATGAGGAGGTGACACCTAGTTGGAGAAAATGAGTCATGTGGTTGTGACTTTAGGAACTATATCTGTTCCCTGTTCCCTTTTTTTCTGGCCTTTCTCCAGCTTTCTGCTTCTCAGATGCCATGAATTGAGCAGCTTTCCCTCTACCACTCATTTCTATCATGACCATGCCCTGAAATTGCTTAAATCTTTAAATTGCAGGTGTCAAGTGTTTTGTTCCAGCTGTGGAAAAGCTGATCATTTCAGAGGTCAAGCACAATTATAGCAAGAGTCTTTCCAAAAATGAAAACAATCTTATGCTATATTAATGGAAATCCTGCACAAAACAAGAGAAATTTTCTGATTTATCTTAATTTTTTTTTATTTTAAGGTTAAAAAAACAATAAAAACAATGATACAGAATTTCATATCAAGAGCTGGGGAAATAGCTCAGCAGCACAGTGCCTGACTGGCAAGAGCAAAGTTGTGAGTTTGATTCCAAGTACCAAAATAAATAAATAAATAAATATTTCATGTCAAGACAATAGGAAATTAACAATGGTTAATATATTGCATATTAATATCTTCAAAGTAGTTGCTCAGATTACAAGGTACAGGCATGCAAATTGATTAAATAATATAAAGCACAAACTGTTCTTTTGAAATACCTAGAATATGTGTTTTGCTCCAAGAACACTTTAGGGCACAATGCACAAAAGAGAATGATGAGATTGATAAATGTTTGGAAAACAGTTACCAGGAAATCTTGTAGGAACTGGGGTATTGAAATGGAAAAGATGTATGTGTGTGTGTAACACAATTGCTTTACAATGTTGAAACATTTGTCCGATGGCCTGAATGCGGCATACTATGTATAGTCCACAGAGCAAAAGTAGGAATACATAAAGAAAGATGTAGGAACAGTGACTTCACTACACCATGTCCGTGGACTAGGGCAATCCTGAATTCTCACTCCATCGCCACAATATTCCATCACTCCCAAAGCCGCCAGATGCTGCAGCCACAATGAGATCCATGACAGCGAAGATTAAAAAGATTAGACCTCTTCCACCTGGGAAAGCAACCATTAGAAGATGATCTAGTTCACTTTAAACAAAAATGTATTCACTAAATCTGAAAAGGACCTCATCCATGAACTATTATTTAAATGTAAAAAGTGAAAATAAGTACTAACAGCATGAATTTGCTGAACATAAAGAATGTATCAGGAACTATTTGGGATGTTTTACCTAAATTATCCCATGTATTCCTATTAAGATCAGTATGCCAAAAATTATCTCCATTTTCAGAATTTAAAAAACTGGTAAGTTTTAGAAAACGTTGTTCTTGATCACAAAGCTAGTAAGTGGTAGAAACAATTTAATTTCATTCCCTTTTTTTTTTTTAATGTCTGTGTTCTTTCTTCTTCAACCTTGTGTCTTGCTGGCATGTGGGAGACAGAAATAGAGAATATATTACTGGCAAAAGCGAAAAAAGAATCTTATTTTTGAATGAAGATAATGAAATTTAAAAAACAGCTTAGTAATTTATTCTCTTCAAGAAGTTTCTGGGTTTCAGGAAAAAGACCTTAGGACTTTTATACGTCTATCATTTTCTCAGGAACAGTACATAAGATTCTATTTATGAAACAATTTTCATTAACATATTTTTACATTTAAATAGGAAGCACATTTCTCAGACAATCAGAAATCTCTGTTAACTGAGATTTCTGCATATTTCCCATAATAAGCCATGCTGTCCCTGAGGTTTCTGTGTAGTCTTGTCTTTTCCACAGTCATTAGAAGAAATTATAAATTAGGCGAGAACAGGATGATTATTAGGTACAGTCTATTATGCTCATATTTGTTAAATATGTATAGCTTGACCTTATTTTTTGGTATACAGAATGCCTCATGACTCAATTATGTAAAATAACACAAAATTTTACCCAGCAAGAAAAAACAATCAAATTACTTAATTTGATAGGTAGTAGATAATAAAGTGAAAAATAAGTTTAAAAAAAGTTTTAGAAAAAAGAAAAAATATGTTATACTGGAAGACAAGGCTATTTGCAATACATTTTTTTAAAAAACGAATGATTTTAAAGCAGGATAGGCACATCCTCATAGAAGGAAAACCTTGCTTGTGAACATCTTGCACCAGGCAAAGTGGTCTTTTTATTATGCTCCTGCTTTTAAAGGGACTCTGATACTTGAAGATCCAACCAGTAGCTGCCAGATACCTACTTTTCACACACCTCAAGATCAGTGGGCGGATACCTGGGAAGGTTTCACTCTCCCAGGTCAAAAAAAACAAAAACTATTTTGAGAATTCTCATAGAAGAGCCAGAAACCCACACAAATTGCTATGCCTACCTCCTTTCTGATGTTCGATTTCCCCACTTACATGCAGAAGAATTGTTATACCGAGGTCTCGGTTTCATTTAAGACCACTGGTTGGAGAAAATGTAGGATAGTGTATTGTTTATTAGCCATGAAAAGGGAGTTTCAGAATAGGCTGTAGGCAACAGGTCTAGCAAAAAGTTGAAGAGGAGATGTCTATAGATGGATCAGGGGTAGGAAGCCTACAAATGTTTAAGGGCAAAGCTGCAGGGATGGAAACTGGTATCGTTATATTCCAAAACAGATTTTTAAGTTGTTAACTAACCATTTAGTACTGTGGTCATGAAAGTTTAGGTTAAAATAGTGGTTGAAGCAAGATAAAGATTTTATTAGTTACTTTTTCTCCAGTTAATTTTCATGCCTATTCCTTCTTCAGGTAACAACTACTAACTTCCCTATCATTCCATAGTATACACTTATCTAAAAGTATTTGCAAAAATTTTCCTATGGTGAGCGTATCTACCACATGGATGCCCTCTCAATCTTACAAAATATTTGTAATATAAATAACCCTAACAAGTAAATTTGAGCAATTAACTGGTAGTATCTTATTTTAAAATTTCTGAAACAGAATTAATAAAAATATATATGTTCCCCATATAAGACTGTATATGTGAAAATATCTCAAATTAGATCATCTATGGTAATGTGCAGGGTAAATTATGAAAACTAAAATATGTCTGCTACTCTTATCTTGCTGTTTATTGGCTACCACATAGAGAAATTTTGTATAGTTCCTGTCCTTCCACTCACTAAGAACTTCAGATACTTAGTGTAGACAGACATGAACTCTTGATCAAAGGTTTTCTGTGGAAAGTCACTCGGGGGAAAAAAAAAAAAGGAAAAAAGAAAGGAAGAAAAAACATAATAAGCCCCAGTTTTTGTAGAACAATGGGGAATAATAAAAATGTTGTTTACAATCAATTACTTAAACCTTGCCACATTTGCTACTGGCGGGCATGCAAACATTTAAAAAGTATCTAATGAGACCAAGTAATTACACACACTCCGCACACTGCTCAATTGTTCTCTGATGTGTCCTAATGTGCTGACACCAGCTTTCCTTCATCTGTGCCCCCTCCAGGCCAGGAACCTCAGATGATTCTATCAATAGAAAGTGCATTGTGTGTATTCTAATTCAGTAAAGATGAACAAAGCTACAATCTTGGAAGAAATATAAAGTACCTTTCAAGTGGCAGTGGAAATACAAAATGAAAGCCTGACCCCAAACAAGCTTTTGGTTGTTTCTTTTTTACCAAAGTAATAACCATGAAACAAATTTTGAGGCATAACATTGACAGATCAGAAATGCTCTGTGTACTTCTTGACCTCCTCCTACACCTATCCATCTCTGACCCAAAGCATTTCTTCCTCTATATATTTAATTATATACATGTGTTCATTCATTGTTTTTTAAATTTTGGTTTTAAATACCATTCCCCTCAGTAGACTGACTGGATTTGCATTAGCAATGGCATTAATATTTCCTAAATACTTACTGTGTTTTCAGCATCATAATAAAGGCTTGACATGAATCATCTTTAATCCACCAAACCATTCTGTGAGGTAAGGCTTTGTGTTAACTTTTCCTTGCTGTGAATAAACATTAAAAAAAAAAAAGAAAATTAATGGAGAAGCTATTCCTTTTGGCTCAAATTTCAGAGCTTTCAGTCCATGGTTAACTGGTTTCATTGCTGTGAGGGCCATGGTAAGGCACAAACATCATGGCTGAAGAAAGCCACATCAGAAGAAAGCGTCTCACTTCATAGTAGCAAGGAGGGGGAGGAGAGAGACAGAGACAGAGAGAGAAAAGGAAGAGGATAGGGACCAGTTATAGTCCCCAAATAATTTCTCCAATGACCCAATCCTTTCACTAGGCCCTACCTCCTAATGGCCCATTCAGTTATGAACTCAGTGAGAATTAATCAGTTGATGAGGTTAGTACACTCATAAGTTGTCCACTTCCTAAAAGCACATCAACAGGTCTTAGGGGAGCTTTTATAGATCCAAACTATAAGAGCCCTTTATTATCCCCATCTTACAGATGAGGAAAGTCTCAAGCAGGTCACATTCTTTGCTCCAATACACTAGTAATTGGCTTGTCAGTGATTTAAACCAGGTCTTCCTAACATGAGAGCCTGTGAGCTTAAATCTTACATAAAACTGTGGGGTCGTTGGACCTTAAGCGGTGAGAGAACACACCCCTGTTGGTTAATCCTGTGGAGGCGTGCAGGACCAGGGCCTGGAAACTTGGAGAGGGGAACTGAAGCCCTTCCTGGGGTTGAGAGTGTCAAGAGGACAGACAAAAGAGGAAGGGAAGGAAGCCAGAAAGGCCTTGGGGGTTAAAACCAAGACTGGAGATTGAATGCTGAAAATGATGAGGAAAAGTAAGGATTAATTCTTTTGAAGATCACTGTGTCAGATTCGTGCCAGATGACTGGAAGAGGACTATGG
>RJWT010023163.1:0-16907 GCA_004365215.1 Cuniculus paca | reverse complement strand
AATTGGTTTAAATAAGGCTGGCTTTAGTCAAGTGGTTCTCAACTCTGACGTTTTCCCAGAGGATTCTTTTCTTTTCTTTTCTTTTCTTTTTTCTTTTCTTTTCTTTTCTTTTCCTTTCCTTTCCTTTCCTTTCCTTTCCTTTCCTTTCCTTTCCTTTCCTTTCCTTTCCTTTCCTTTCTTTTTCTTTTTCTTTTTCTTTTTCTTTTCTTTCCTTCTTTCTTTATCTCTTTTTTCTTCCTTCCTTCCTTCCTCCTTCCTTCCTCCTTCCCCCTTCCTCCTTCCTTCTTTCTTTCCTCCTTTCATCTTTTCTATGGTTCTCATGGTCAATCAATGTTGAGAATCACAATTTTGATCTTACAATACAAGCAATCACCAAAAACCCTCACATAGTGTGATCCATCCAGGTGCCTTGTTAACTTTCTAATATCAAGGGGCTTTTCTGCCATTTCAATCAAGCTATTATAACTAGAGGCCTATATTATGAAGATTTGTCATAGGTCCTGGGGGAAAGGAAGGAGCAGAGCAAAATGAATCCCCACCCCAGTGGAGCTCATTATGGAGAGGGGATTTCTGAATAAGTATTCAGATGAAGCTTTAGTTACTGCTTTTCATCCATAACCATGGATAATTTGAAACTGTTACTGAGATTACCACAATACAATAGAAAAATTTCATATAGATAAGGTTAAACTAAAATCAGGAAAACAGCAATAATATGATGACCTTGGGGAATTTTAAAAAAAAAATCCAGGGACAATGGCCTACAGAGCAACTGGAACAATTCAAAGGTAAAATAAACTGCAACTGGTGTTGAGTAAAACGACAAATTAGAGTAACTTAAAAAATAACTTTAAAAACCATGCTTATAACACTGATTTTTTAAAATTCCAGGGTTATACTGCAAAGCCTTTCAAATTTTAGATCCTTGGGTCCAACTCAGATCTTCTCAATTATAATTCATGCGGGAGCTAAACATGGGTAGTTCAAACAATCTTCAGAAGCGGTTGTGATGTGCATTTTAAGGCCACGCTCTGGATGTCAGGACTTCCCAGATGGTGAGTGAGCAGCTTGGCAAAACTCTGAAACTGGAAAACACTGTCCTCAACCACCTGACTGTTAGCCAGAGTCAAGCAACAACTTGAGAAGGTCTCATTTACAAAACACTGCTTCAAGAGGGTAAGAACAGGCAGTGCCTATGGAATTTTGCTGCCTGGTGCTGCTGGCTCCCAGGCCCACTCAGTCCAATTTCATCAGGGTGGGGCTGATGATGGAAACCAGCAATTTCACGACCTAATTTGAAGTGGAAAGTGGAACAAGTCATTCAGAAGCACTGTCAGAGCATTAGTGTTCTTGGGGACAAATAATGCAGACAGCCAATTTTGCATCCAGCCTGGGATAACAGTTCTAATTTGTCTGTCCCTCAGAGCAGTGAGGTAGCCAGAAATTCAGCAGGGCAGTCATGAAAAACTGAGAGTCACAAAATTCTCACACATCACTGGGTGACACGGGTGATCTACAAGGACTTGGTGGAAAAACTGTAAAAAGCACGGTAGGCTTAAATACTGAACCCAAGTATGTTTCCCGCTCTCCATCAGCAGAGGTTGGAAACCATATTGGATTCAGTAGCTTGATAACAATGTCTGAGTCATCACTGACTGGGTACCAGGCTGCTCTGACAGAGGATGCTCTAGGGAGTAAGAATGAAACTATACCCTTAGGACATGATTAAAAACATGATTTTTTAAAAAGATAAGAAAAAAAGATTATAAAAAAGCAGAAAAGTTATTTTAAAAAAGTTATAGAAAAACAGAAAGAAGAAAGCATTCCTCCATGGACACTTCTTAATTTCCTCCACCCCTATTTAATCTTACTCTGAGTGAGACACCATGCATGATGTCTAGATACAATTGTACCATGGTAGAGAAGCTCGAAATAAGAGTTTGTATTCCACTCATAGAGGTAGAGTGTGTTTTTATGCCTCAGGCTTTCAACAGACTTCTCTTTTTTTTTTTTAAACGCCTTGTATTTTCACTAATAGGTTTGAAATAATTAAATACATTACCAAATAATTTTGAGCAATGCTAATTCATTCCATTTGGCATAAATAACATTAAAGCATAACTAGAACACTGTGCTACTGTGCAGGTGCTAATATGTAGTTTCTGCCGAAACACTGTAGAGCCAGGTTTCATTATTTATAAAGTGAGAATTTTAATGTGACTCCTTGAGCTCAAATTCCACAATGATTTGTAAGGGCATGCAATAATACACATTAACCTTAAAAATGTTTATAAGAAACCAATCCAGGCTTATTTTAATGAATGCAATCTTCCCATCAATAGCACAGCATTTGTAAACACATGCATAGCTTTAAAGTGCTATTTTTTATTTATTTACTTTTTTTTGGTACCAGGGATCGAACTCACAACCTTGTACTTGCCAGGCAGGCACCTATGCCCCTGAGCTATATCCCCAGCCTAAAGTGCTATTTAAAGAGGTTATTTCTTAAGTAGGTAAAACATTACATTTGAAACTGTTTGTCAGAACCCTGTAATCTATGATATTGAAGTCAAACATATCACAGGATAGTCGCAACATAAAAATACATAAGTCATGGTCACCTAGATTTTATCAGACTTGTAAAATCAGAATGCTACCTTTATGAAACCTGGTATTGTTTTATCCATCAAATATTAACTTACTATGTGAGACTGTTCCAATCGTTGTAAATACATCAATTCATTTAATCCTCCAGACATTCCTAGGAAGTGACTACTATGGTCGCAATTGTTTTACAGATGAGGGAACTGAGGGCATCAAGAGGTGACTAACTTGTCTAAAGCACTAAGATGCAATAAGCACTTAATTTCTTTATGGCTAGTAAGTGGCAGTTAGCTTGACAAACTGAGTTGGGGCAGCTAAAACTTCCTCATTCTTACCTACTTTGCTATGGTGCCATGGTCTTTTGAACCTGTGCATTTCTATTACCAGGTAGAATACCGAGAGTGGGAACGAAGCCACTTAACGATTTTTTTTTAAAATTCTCATTTCCTTGAAATACATACACATACACCCAGAGACAAACTTGCCCATGCTGATGTAAACTTTACATATACCAAATGGAAGGATAAATTTGACAAATTTGAAATTTAGCAAAAAAAGAAGGAAAAATTAATACTAGAGTAATAGGAATATAGACTTCAAGGGAATGAGTATTTTTAGATTAAATTTCCAACACCTTATTTTTTTAACAATTTCAAGACAAACACCCATAAATGGTAAGTTGTGAGCAAATGTGCTGCACACTCAGTGTTGATTCTGAATGACTTTATCCAATATCAAAATGTGTGGTTTTGTGATTTAATATGTGTCTAACAGATATACGCTATGGTTACTTATTTGGAGGGCTACCTTCTAATTTAAGGGGAACTCCCACTGCTTAAATAAACAGGTAATTATTTCACCCTCCCAGTAATTTGTGAGTTAAGTTACTTTAGTTGCATAACGACCCTGTCTTACAGTATTGTGTGGTCTCCAGAGCCTCCCCAAGCACCTTTGTTCCTTCCTGTTTCTGTTCTTTTTCTGCACTTTAGAAGATTTTATACTCAGAGTCAGACATTTTCCTGTTAGTGCTGAGAGATTACTTTTGAAAGAATTTTTTATACCATCCAAACAGGAATAATATGGCTGAGATGTTCATGTCAGGCCTCTAAAACATCCTTATTCACTTATCAAAAAATTATGATAGAACTCCACTGCACAATGAAAATGCCAAGAGACACAAAATGGTGTAAAATAGAGGACTTCAGAAACCGCTCATTAGGGGTGAAATATCCAGACGTAGAACAAGCTCCAGCAAGCATCAATGTCTCCAGTGAAAGATCACAGCCGTGAATAGAAAAACGGGAGCTAATGCCATGCCAGATAAGCAGCAGCCGCTTGCACTCTCAGTACAGTCCTTTCCGGGATCCCCAGCCTCCCTCACACTTCCTGGTGTGCTTCTGGGCTAGTCTTTGCAGCAAAGAGACAATTCACTTAACTTTTAAATTAACATGTGTCCTTGCTGATAGACATTGTGAATAAGGCACTCTTTCCTTTCCATTACAGCTTAGTCTTGAGATTTAATTACTGTGGAAATGAATCAAGACACATGACTTGGGGCACAGCATTTTAAATGTCGGCTGTAACAGTATTAATTCTCTATTTTACAGTATCAATGTCATTCTGTCTTTACAATGAGTAATGAGAAAATAATGTTAGGAAGGAGGTTACCCCCTTAGAGGCTATTGAGGTCATAGGAAGAGGATGTTAGTTGCAATTTGGAAGGATTTTGTTTGGATATTGACTTAGTTTTATTTTGCACATTCTCATAGCCACTTTATGTTAAGAAAATATGTGCACTAAGTGTTATATGTGAGATGTTCAGAGCCTTTTAACTTTAGCTAGCAAGCTAACCAGCTAAAGAAATATGCCCTTTATGTACATTATTAAATGCCCATGAATTCACATTCCCTTTCATTACCTAAAATAAGTAGGGTGAATACTGAGTTATTTTATCTCTCATTCCATGAGCTATAAAGCATAGAAATACAGTGAAGTTACTAAACATTTAGTCCTTCAGTAAGATAGTTTTAAACAAACAAAAATCTCAACATAACCTTGACCTAAAAGAGACCTTAAGAGATGGGATACCTTCTCATACAGTCCAGTGCTCGGATGAAGAAGTCCTTGTGCAGCTGGTGCTCATCCCTCAGGATCGAGCACTGTTCCAGTGTCACCGACATGGACGTCCTGTCTTTGGCACTTTTACAGCAGGTGAAACGAATACCATTTAGTTTGCGACAAATCTGAGAGACAGGTACGAAAACAGTTTATTGTTCATGTGTATTACTCAAGCATCGACTTCTAAATACTTTCAGTGTGAGCACAGTAACCACGACTTCTGGTTTGGATTCAGTTATTAAAGTCATTTGGTTTTAGCTGCACTATAAAATATAAAGAAGTTTCCTTTTTCATTCCAAGGTAAGACTTGGAAGACTTGGAAGGGACAGACTTAAATTTATTTATCACTTCGTACAGGAGGTATGGGACTGCTGAAGCCATAGGAGATGGGAAATGTCCAGCAGAGAAGACAATGGTACCCCAGAGAGAGAAGGGTCTGTAGCAGATGATGATGACAATCACAGATTATTGGTAGGAGCAACAGCTTCATTAAGAAAAGGGAAAGCCTGATGTTGTGTGAATTGGACATTTGCCTTAAATTTTAACTAGCTAACATCATGGTATTTTACTTTTAAGAAACCTATTGTAGACTTGGCTATATGTTGCAATATTTTAAGTAAGGACATGATATAAGATGAGAAAATCATTTGGCAATATGAGAATATTATAAATGCCCATCATTCTTTATACATCTACTGTGTGCCAGGCACAACACTATCAAATTTTATGCAGATTTCCTCTTGTAATGAATTTGACGTGAACCCAAGAGGAAGGTATAATTATTCCTGTTTCACAGATGAGAGGACTGAGGTGTGGATAGCTTAAGTAACTTGCACACATCAGAGCAAACCAGAGTACAAGTAGGGTGTACTTATGTCCAAAGACCAGATCTTTACATTTTGTTAGGTTCAGCTTCCTTCTATACAGTTCTTTCCTTTTGTTATTACAATTTCACTTTTCAATTGTTATTCCAATATTCTCTTGTCTTATCATCTCATGGTTAGTAGGTAAATCATCCCTTTCCTTTTCTTTCCACCCCAAGATAGGTTTCTGGTATAAGATGCTACTAACCATCTGCAGCATCAACAATGCCAAACAATGTACATTCATAATAAATTAGATGTGATACAATAAAAGTCTATTTTATTATCAGCCACCAAGGAGGCTTTAGAAGTTGCCTGCTTTGAGGATAAAATGAGATAGTTTTTAATCAAGGTTTTTTTAAAGCTATATTTTAATTGTGATTCTGATACTAGGAATCATATGCCCCTATTAATTTAGACTTTCATTGCTTCTAATTCCAATAAATATGACTACAGAAATATGAAGGTACTATTTCATTATATAATCTTATTTTCATTTAGAAGATTCTAATCCTTTCAAATAAATAATAACTTACATTTTTAAAAGCTTGACCATATCCACAGTAATAAAATAGATCTTAATAGATGCTTTTTGAGATATGATTTTTTAAAAGAATTCTGATTCTTTAAAATTTACTCTTTTCATTATATGTACCTTTCCTACTTAAGATAATTAGTGTTCCAGATTTAAAGTAAAGTGAAGGTGGGAGCAATTTTATCAGAATAGACAAATGAAGGTCTTAATTTCTGTATTTCTACAACTCTAGAACTGTACAAGCTTGATTTAGCATACTTGATTAGTATCTTGCTTCTTTATGTTCTCATTTTTATCATTTAAATTAAATCAAGATAAAACCAAGTAATTTTATGTCTCAATTTGAATGTAAAATACTAACATAAGCAATATTTCATTAAATAAGATTTAAAGAAACAAAGAAAAAGAGATAGAAATAAAAACTTGTTGAAAAATATCTGAAGGGATTTGTGTTTCTTCATTTTGAGAGCATTGTTTAGTTCCTTTGTTTACAAATGGAATCTTGAAATTGAGATATCAGCCTACAGAAATAGGTAACTGATAATAATTAATAACCACATTCAATTTTAAGTTGTGTAGAAGTCATATGTGATTAGTATATACATTCCAAAACATTATAGAAATATATGGAATTTAAGGGAAAATTTACATTCAGTCAAATGGAAATAAATCTAATAGAAAATAAACATTAGTGTTTGCTTGTGTAAGTCTTTGTTTACATAACTTCATGATACGTATATCATTACATACTTACATGTTTCCAAGCTGTTAGAAGGCCTTGGCAAACGATCAGAGTACCTTAATGCTGTCATGTTATTAGTGCAACAGAAAAAAATAACTTAAGATCTACCATGTGAGAATTACCAACCACAGTATTCTTTGAAGACCCAAAGCTGCCACACTGGGGAAGAACTCTTACAAGTGACCTTTACATTATGCATTATGATGCTAAGCGGGACCAGAGTAAATGAGCTACCTGAAAACAACACTTCCTATTGCAACCTTGATGATCTTCCCTGGGATTCCAAAGGCATGAATGGAAACTAAAGCAGCTTTCTTTTGCCTTGTTCTTGCTAAATTACTTAAGATAAACTCATGGTAAAAGATCTTTTCCTTTTTCCCAGAGGAGAATAAGTAATATTGGATTATGACTGAGCCACTGGCAGTCAAGAAAAGAGTCTGTTTCAGATGCTATGGATAAGACAACACTAGAAGCTTGCTTAACCTAAAGTCCAAATTGTGAGTAACATCGCAGAAACCACATACACAGCATACATCATAGATCTCTCCAATGTGCCTTCCCCAATGAAAGGATGCTTCCCTAAAGGAAATCTTCGGGTGCGAAGTTTTAATAAAATTCATAAATTTCATATGAATTAAGCCTCACGGTTGCCAGAAAAGAGCTTAAAAGTCCAGGCATAATTCTCTCTCTTTCTACAGAAATCTACAGTGGAAAAATAGACAGATCTTCCACCCTGAGGGTGCCATTAAGGGAGAGAGAACCATACACAATACAGCTCATTACCCCAAGATCAATCCATCAGTAATAAATTCTATGCCAATGTCTAAATTAACAAACACATTTACAAGCTCATTAACTAAACAATATGTCCAGAAGCCTTAGTGAAGCTGTGAGTCAGACATTTGATAACCACATTCTGTTGAAACCATATGTCTCTGGAGCTACAGATCAAAAACCTGGTTGACATAGGAAACTGACAAGGCAACCTGCAATGCCAGAAAATCACAGCTAACTCACTTTAACCTCAGACTGACAAATACATCCCAGGGTGGTTAGAGTAGTCAAGGAGCAAGATTCTTTCTTGTTGAGTGTCTCTCTGCTTTCTGCAAGCCCTTGCCTACTGATAGCACTACCAACAAGAGTGATAATGCCTCTTTCCCTGTATAATGGGGATGACATCTGCTAACCCAAAGTGCAGAGGCTAGACCCTGCCTAATAGGTAACCGATTAATGCACGCTGTGATGGAAAATGAGATTTGACATGAGTACTCACCGTTGCAGCCAGCCACATGATTTCTACATTCTTTCTTTTTTTGGCTTGGATATTTTGATGAAGATTTTCTAGTAATCCTTTTAAATCATTTTGTTCTTGAAAATGTGAAATGTCTGAAGGTGGGGGTAAGAAGGAGAGAAAAATGAAACAGTGTTAGCGTTATGCTACCCATGCAGTTTTCTTCAGTATATCTGCAAATGGAACTTCTGAGACAGCAAAAGTCCTTTGGAGTAGAGAGTATCTGAGGGTAATATCAATCCTTCCAGTTTTACTCTTTATTTGGCAATATGCTTCAGTTTTCCCCAATCCTTGCTCTATGTAACTATGATAAGGTCAACTGGTCATACCTGTTTCTACAAACAAAGAAAACAGGTTTAATGAAGATGATGGCTGCTGTTTTACTTTCACCATAGCATAATACAGAGATGTCATGGGATATAACCTGTTTTTGCTACTGAGTAACTAGCTTGAATCAAAAGAACAGAGTAAATTGAACATCTCAGGGGCGAGAGAAATCTGAAAGTTCAATTTTAAAACATGAAGTCAGTTGTCACACAGCAAGTTTCCTCAACACTGACACTGTTGATTTTAAATAAGTACTTTATTGGGGCAGGATATAGTTTCCATTATAGAATGTTTGGCAGCATCCCTGTATCCTACCATTTAGGGGAAAGAAGCATCCACTCCATTGTGATGATAAAAATACATATTTGCCAGGAAAGTCTATCTGTCTCCCTGTCTGTCTCACGTTCAAATGTTCTCGGATGTAAAAAATCTATCCCGGTTGAGAACCATGGCTGTAAAGGGACATGAGTATGGCAGAAACAAAGCACCTGAGGCAAAGGCTAATGACATAACCATGTTAGAAACTAGGAAATAACACTGGTTGTTCAGCTCCTTACATACAAGTAACTAAACAATGGGTAACACATGGCATACACTTGACACTAAAACCTGACGCTGCGTTAATTATGACACACATGTCCCTAAGATTTGGTAAGGCAGGTTTCAAGGTTAGAAAGAGTGACATAAAAAGAAAAGTTTTCGAGAAAAGTGTTGGGTTCATACTTTATAGAACAAAAAGATATTTTTGAATTCACAAAAGAAGTAGAAAATTTATGAGTAATTTGATTGAGGTTAAAAATAAAGGAAAAGATATAAGAGAACCACAACCGTATCTAGTTTATCTAGTTACTCCAAAGAAATGGGTTGTGTAATCTTGACTCAAAGCACACAAAAACCCCCACAAATTTGTTATAATAGCAAGGCGACATTGTATTTTCTGAATCTGTACCACAATTCATTAGCAAATATTTTGAATAGTTTTTCATAGCAGCTACAGAGACTAAAGGACATATCTCAATGAACTATATTAGCAGTGTATATCTTTCATAGAAGTGGTTGGCAAAGTGGAAATATTCATTGAAAGCAATCACATATCATCTGGGATTTCATGAGCACAGAATAGAGGAAAGTTGGGTATAATTGAAGCATGCAGGCTTTGTTAGGGAGGTGGGATTCAAAATATTCATGTAAAATATATGCATGATCTGACTATATTATTTCCTGAAAGGTGTGGCTTTGAAAGGTCAAATTTTTACTATGTAACAGATGCTTCTCATAAGAAATAGAAGGTTTGGCTTAAAGTCACCACATCTCCGAGGTAGGTGACTCTGATACACAGGAATGTTAACATGACATCAGCCTAAAGACAAAGGAAGGATACTTTTAAGAGAGTTATAAAGCCAGCCCAGAACTCTGCAACTCATCAAAGAAGGTAAGGGACAATAATAGTGCTTTTAAATTTATACTCATGGCAGGTGAGGAATACAGAATCAGGTCCACAATCGTTTCATTTAATGTTGATAGATGGCAACCACAACAAACCTAGAGTAACCCATAAATCAGGTTTATAAGGAACCATTAAAAATTATAGATAGGTATATCCTTGACACTGTTGAAAGGAAAAATTGGTCAGATTACTGAATTAATTTATTCATGTAACGTGCGTGTGTGTGTGTGTGTGTTCACCTATTCGTGTGTTGACCTCTTTCTGTAAGTATACATAGGAAGAGTAAGACATTAATTTAGGTCACTGTTAGGGTTTAGTATTTAATACAATTTTTGATTGCCTTTTTATGCCATTTAAAATAGATACATATTTTAAAATGATAAAATCCTTGTAAGAGCAGTTGAGAACATGGTATATGCATGTGAAAAGAAAACCCCAAACTTCTTATGATATAAAGACATTCAGAATAGCTTCAGACTAGTAAAGTGGGATAGATACTTAAGCCATTGTAAGTGCATGAAATTGTATTATGGCTATTACATAAGTGAAGACATCAGGCCCAAGGAGAGAGGTGGGCAATTCCAGAATAGCTGGGTGTGGAGGGAAGAATAGTAAAGGCAATGCACCATGGATTCTGCAAGAATTAGAAGCCAAGGGGAGAACATCAGCAAAGACTTTCTAGGGACACCTGAGACCTAAACTATAGACTTCGAAGAGGATGCTGGGACCCTGAACCTGTCTCTTTCCCTTTTTCCTGCCAGTAGCCCAGATGTAATGGTGTTTTTCCACTGTGCACACCCCACCTCCCCTCCCTCCTGTGCATGCTGCCTTATCACATTCACAAAGCCTGAAACCTGCCTGGAAACTCCAAGAGTGTGAGCTGAAAAGGAAGTGGATTATCTCAGGAATTTTATTATACTAACATGAAACAAACACAATGTTTAACTGATTTTTTTAAAATATGATTGATGGTTAGAGGAAGAGTCAAGTCTGACACCAACTCTCTCAACCCCTGTATCACTAATGTCTTCCAAATCTGTGTTGGTGTTTTCAGTTGATGACGGTACAGACAGCTCTAGCATTAACAAAACAGACTGACTTCTTGTGAATGCTGAGACTCCAGAACAAAGCAAAATATTTATCAAAATAACTTAGTTTCCTTGTTGACATGCAAATTCTTTAATAAAGCTGTCTGCAAACAGACTGTCAGGCTACTAAATATAAATCAAAGAAAAGACCATCCTTTGCCCTCTCCTACCACATAAAGACAGTGCTTAGAACAGACATACAAGATGTCTCAGATGCTTCTCTCCCTTTCTATGACATATTTCTTAGAAGGAAGTTGTTTCAATATTCTTCAAATTTTCAAGATTCTATTTCTATTTCTGTAACAACAAAGCTTGTTTTATTCAGAGCACATGGCTGTCACCCCAACATTTCAGTTGTTGCCAAATTTTTTTTCAACCTGATAAAAATCCTGCAGACCACACAAATCCAAGTCTGGCTTAGGAAATGAGCATTATTAGTAATGACTGGCTTGGAAATAGCTGAGGCTTTCAAATGTAATGATAAACTCCTGAAGTAGCATGGCTGATTGGTCTAAGACTCCAAGATGTGGTGACAGACACAGTGACAGAAAGATGAAATGATAGATAAATAGATACAGATGATGTATCTGTTGAAAATCATGGCCTACATGGAATGGAGACTGGTTTTAGACTTTCATCATCTCTTCTCAAATGTACATATAGCTAATAGGTCCTATTTTTTGATACTCATTTTTGCATTATTCTAACACTTGAATTTATTGCAATTGAATTTCCATACAAATATCTGTAAGTGTATTCTTTTTCTTTACAGAGTTCAAGAAAGGAATGAGAGGAAGGTTGCATATGAGAAGGTTCATTGCATAGTTTATATTAGACAGCAAAACATCACTTGTAAATATTCATAAAGGGAATTGACAAACTGCTACATATTCATTCAGCATAATATACTGTAATAGGTAAAATGAATAACCAAATATAATATACATCAACATAAGTATATCACAAAAACCACGTTGAAAAGAAGTGAAAATTACAATAGAAAAACTCCTACAAGATAACAGTAGTAATATAGTTAATGTACAAAACTATCACATTTTTATGAATACACATAAAGAGAAAGAGTATACATTTGAGAATAAATATATGAGAATATAAAACAACAAATGAAAGAAGTTAATTTTCTCAGAGGAGGGAAGGCATGGAGTAGGAAGTTAGGGCTTTTACTGTATCTGTAAATATTTATTTCTTACAAAAATTCTGAGGTTGGGAAACAGATTCCCAAATGTTTGTTATTTATGATTTGTTATTTTTTATTTGAACATTCATAATTCTCCTAAAAGAAGGCACTAAATCTAAATTCCAGGAACATAATTTCCAATGCCAACTCTACTGGGCTTTGATGTGTGCTTTTGGCCAATTTGCTTGACCCTTTGTCCCTATTTCTTCAACTGCAAAATGAGGACAGTAATCCTGTCATGCTTCATGGACATGTAGTGGAAAACGATTAATAAAATCACTGCAGGAGGCTGAATTATTAAATTTTGTGTCAGCTCTAAAAAACAGAGGCAGAATAACTCACTCTTAACAGTGAGTTTACAGCCTCAGATGAGAAGCATAGTCCCTCAGGCAAAATGCAGAATCCATCCCAGGTAAGACACTTCTATTCACATCACCCATAGCAAACACTTGCAAGCCCAGTGGTTTTTCTACCACTCCTCATCGGAACAGATTAACCAAAAGGAGAGTCTTTTTTATACTGATTTTCTCTGGGTTTTGTCAAAAGATATTTCTTCAACACCAAGAGTTCTAAACATGACATTGATTTGTATCAAAAGCAGGGTGCTAATGAATAAGCAGCAATGGGACCAGCACTTTGCAGCTGACTGGGCTATGATACTGACGATGTCACTGCTGTAGCTTCATTCCCTATGGTCAAATGACTTTACAGTGCCAGAAAGTGTTTTAAAGTGAAAAGGAAATCCTGGTTGCCTTTCCAGTACTGAACTCACTCATTCCCTACTGAGTAGCAGACACAAAGTTTATATGGCATCAATGGCACCCTGAGTCTCTTAAGAGGCATCATGTTGAAATTGAGACTAGTTTGGGGAAGGGCGTGATCAAAACAAATCCAAGCTTAACCCTGACATTGGCAACTGCTTTAAAAGTATATAAGTGCTCTATCTGCTGTAGTTGAGGAACGTGCAGGAAACTTTTATCTCTTTGGTTGAGTAATGAGATCGCTCAGGATCGCCATCACATAGACATGATATGACTACATATAGAGTAAGGTCCACACCCTAAGAGTAGCACAGTGATAAAATAGGGGGTGAAAGCTTCTCATTTATACTCCTGAGCCATTGAACCAACCCTCTTTTCAAACTTGCTTAACTGTTGGAAGTTTCAGTTATGTTGGAAGTTTCAGTTATGTTAATTGTTCAACTTTGTGTATTGTTCAAACCAGTTCAAGGGAGAGTTGCTGTCACTTGGAACCAAAAGCATTGTAAGGTAAATAAATGTATGTATTTATTATGACCAACTATATTTCCAATGTGTACTCTTGAATTAGAGAGAGGAAAGGACAGAGAAGATTGTTTCATACAGTGGTGAATCAATCGCTTCTACAATGACTTTTAAAATATGATTCTCCCATTCCTTGACATTTTTTCCATAGAGAGGTGGAGTTCAAGTCCCTTCACCTTGAATATGAGTCAAGTTGAACCATCTTGGCTAAGATAATGTGGCAGAAACGACGCTTTGTTACTTCTGAGGTCAGTTCAGATGTGAGCATGTAGCTCCTGCCTGACTATTTTCTTGAACTTTGATGTTTGTGTGCCTCCTTTTGATATATTTTACATGCACTCATCTGCTATTTTGGAAGAAGGCCAGGCCACTTGAAGAATCCTGGTTATGTGCTCTAGTCAACAGTTCCAGATAAACCCCTTCTCTGAGGCGAGCTGGCCCTGGTGCCAAAATGTGAGCACAGAAGCTTTCAAATGACTCCAGTCCTCAGCCATCCCCTCTTCTTTATACCTGAAGTCACAGATATCATAAAGAAGAGAGACAACCCATCCTGACTTTCTCTGTATGACTCCTTTAACCCACATAATCTGAGTATAAACAAAATGACTCTGATTTTGCTTAAATAAACTTGAAATAGTTTGCTACCTGGCAATAGGTAACTAGAATATCCACAACAGAAACATATGGGAAGGACCTGTACTTTCAAGTATAAAACATTAACATATGAGGACAATGCTTTCGCAGTCCACTCTGGGTAGCTTTATGTTCTGTAATAGCAAGTCTTTTCTTTAATTAACTCTGAAACAATAATAATAAAATGCTGTAGTCGCCAGACAAAAACAATTAGGTACAAGCCTTTGTGATGTCTCAAAATTCTAAATTATCTTCTTTGGAGGCTGTAAAATCTTGCAAAATACAAAAAGACAAAACTTCACTAAAATCAATGTCATTTAAATTGTATATAAATTTATAAAGGAGGCAATATAATAGATGAAATATCAGAGTTGCAGCCTGATCAAAGCTGAGTATTTCTGAACTACATACTTTCAGCATTTCCCCTTAAATGAATTTCAGGAATCATCCTGATATAGCAACAGATAAAACAAACTTTAAAATAACTGTTAAAACATATTCAAAGCACTGTATTATAATTTCTTTGAACTTCCCTTACTCAGTGTTACAAATGGGAAGCCAAGACTTGTGATAAGTAAGGATAAGAAGAAAATGGTAACGAATTTTTTAAAGAAATCATTCCTAATTCAATTTAAAAATCTCCAAATATTTTAAAGTCATGACAAAGGGTTGGGAGATGCTGCTTTCCTCCCCAAATAAGATATCATCAGAAAATCACTGGCCTTGAAATCTAGACATCAAAAATGCCACCCGCAGTGAACCCAACTTTGCCTCACCTGCTTTACAGAGGGTCCACCGAGCAAGAGAATTGTGATGGCAGCAAAGACAGGCTGATTGAGAATGGCATTTCTGATTTCTAGTTTTTAAGGCTGGTTATTTCCCAGTTAGGTCTTATTTTGGGGGAAATAGAATGGTTTCTAGTTAAGCAGCTGTACAGCATCTAAATTCTGGTCTCAGGTTGCTTGCTATAGTTTAACGTACCAATGATAGAGCTGAGTGGGGAAAGCAGACCTGAGTATAAGGAAAAGCTTTACATGAACACTCAGTTCAGTCTTTTAGGAAACAAGGTTGAATTTCACAGATAACAATTTTTGGCTATTTTAAAGTAGTCTTAGTTCTGGCAGTAAAAAGGGTTGATTGTCATCTTTTCTCTCAGGCTAACTTTGCACTATCTTTGCATTATTCCCCAATGACAGCAATACAAAGAAAGGCCTGCTGAAAGCACACAAAAGTCTAAGAATTGGAGGAAGCATTCATTTCCCAAAACTCAGGTAAAGAATAAATGCAGATTTTGAGATGATTTTGATCCTTCTCTCCCCACCCTGTGTAAGGGCCAGAGTGCTGGTGAAACATACCAAGGTCAAAGGACAGCACAGCGAGGCAGATGACAATACACTTCTGCAAAAGGGAAGGACTTACCTCTCCCATACCCCTATGCTTTATGACAACATGGAAGGAAATGCATCCCCAACAGTGAGAATAAAGGCAAGAAATGGGGAGATGGTTGAGAAACTCCTAAGCATTCTATTACTCATGGTCTCTGGTTTATCTTTTTAGGATCCAGAGGCAAATGACAATGGTATCTTGAATATTTATTACCACGTAGAATAAAACAACTCCCAAGGTATTAAGGAAAGGCAAAAAGTGAGGTAAAACAGAGAAAGAGAATTATAGGAATAAAACTGCCTTGGACGCTTCCAAAGTGAAAAGGATAGAGGTAAGGTCTACATTCTGTTCCATTACCATTGTTCCTTTTTTTTGATTTGAAGTTGCCTCTTATTTGATAATGAGAGACATTCATATATTTACAGTTCACTAAGGGCAACACAATGAACTAACTTATTAGTGTCCTCACATTGCTTTTTTTTACCTACCTTATAAAGATAATTTCCAATTTTCTCCTTTAACTGGCTTCCAAAGAGAGCGCCCCTTTTCTGGAGTTTTATAATACAGA
The DNA here is from genome assembly GCA_004365215.1 of Cuniculus paca. Taxonomy (NCBI): domain Eukaryota; kingdom Metazoa; phylum Chordata; class Mammalia; order Rodentia; family Cuniculidae; genus Cuniculus; species Cuniculus paca. The sequence goes on along the minus strand of RJWT010023163.1, from coordinate 824 downwards.
ATTGTAAAAAGAAGAAGAAGAGGAACAGGAAGAGGAAGAGGAGCAGAAAGAAATAATGATGAAAGTAAAAATGAACTGGAAAATACAGGCCTTTGTGGTTATGGCTTTGGGAGGAGTGAAATGTAGAGAATATTTGAGAGTGGTATGTTAAATAGCTGAGTGAATTCAAGTTGGAAAAAGAGGTCTTAATTAGTTGTTAAGGTGAACTAATAAGTTGTTGTTTCCTCTTTGAAGTTTAATTAAATGTTGCAATAAATTCTTAGTCACATTTTAATTGGTTAGTCTATGTATTGGAAATGATATTATGATAAAATTGAATCATAAGACAACCTGGAATTAATACAGGTCAAATTACATACTCCCAAAAGGAATGATGAATACAAAAATGTTAGTACCCACCTTATCCCTCATGGTGAGACCAAAGATCTCATGGTGATGTTTTCAAAAGCTTATCAATGAGGGTGTTCCCCTCAAAAATTTACTATTTAAAAAAAGTCTCATGGAATTAGTTACATGAAAAAAAAATCGGTAAAGTTAATTTAAATTTGAAGGAGTACAGACAAAATAGAGAAGGAAACAGGGTATTGACTAGAGATGCAAACTATACAGAAGACTTTACAATCAAACTTAACTGGATTAATATGTTGGTTTCTTTGTACACAAGAGAAATACAACTCAAAGTATACCATAATTATTGCCTTATTCATCTAACCAACATTAGTGTAATGTGACTTCATTTTGTCACAGAAATTGACAGTGGAAATATTAACTTCCTTTCCCTGTTGAGATAATGGTAGAATGTACTTTGAAGTACAAGGTATATA
>RJWT010023162.1:0-16894 GCA_004365215.1 Cuniculus paca | reverse complement strand
GGTAAATGAGACCCTAAAAAGGCATCTTTGTAAAATGGCTCAGGAAACCCACCTTCAATGGCCTCACTTACTGCCTTTAGTTCTTATCAAAATAAGAAATACTCCTCAAATTCTAGGCCTCAGTCCATTTGAAATGCTTTGTGGATGCCCTTTTCTTACTAATGATTTTCTTTTTGATAGAGAAACACATGCTGTACTAAAAGACGTCACCTCATTAGCTAAATTCCAGAAAATTCTTCAAGAGCTAACAGAATCTCAGCCTAAAGAAGAGGGTAATCCGATATTCCATCCTGGAGATTTAGTACTGGTGAAATCCTTTCCCTCAAAATATATTTAAATTGAATCAACATGAAATTATTCAGAAAATAGTCTGCATTTTTTACTTTGAAGTATAATGTATACTTAAAACTGACAGAACGTCGCAATCCAGATTCCAAGTTTTCATCAGCTAAAGTAATTTAATTTTATCAAGCAATACAGTATGTTTAAAAGAAAACATTTGACACTGCTTCATTTTAAAATTTAAATGAGCTAAAATTAAATAAAATTTTAGCCAGGTGTGGTGTACACCTGTAATCACAGCACTTGGGAGGCTGAGACAGAAGGATTGCCGTGAGCTTGAGGGAAGCCCGGGCTACATAAACAAGTTCAAGGCCAGCCTGGACTATATAGCAAAACCCTGTGCCCCTTAAAAAAATTATAATGCAATTCCTCAGTAGTACAAGCCACTTTTAAAGTGCAGGTAGTCACTTACGAGTAGTGGCCATCATGTTGAATGACACATACTTTTCTACTGCTGGAACCAAATTGACCTGATTATAAAAAGTTGTTAAGAAAAAATCTGGAAGCAATAATTCTTCATTCACAAAATAAATTGTAAATTACATATATTTACCATAGTACTCTTGAATTGTATGCATAATTAAGATATATTTAGAACACAGAAACTTAAAGATCAATTGCTATTATAAAATAATATTATTTTATATTACTAAATTTTAAGACAAATTCTTTGTAAAAATGTGTTAGAAAAATTTTGTTATTTTTAAAACATTCGTTTTATTTTTCATCTTATCTAGAAGCTTAAAAGACAGGTTTAGTTTAATATTTGGTTTTAACGATTGAAATAGATAATTCACAAAAACAAAGACACATTTAAGGGGTAGTTCATTATTAATCGTATTATATATGTAAATCTACACAATTGTCTTCCTTGATAATTCTGAAGGCTGAATGCTTGTCAAACAGAATTAAATTTTCATGATTTCTACTTTTTAACCTTATAGGGATAAGATCTTTTTATAAGCAAAATGAAAAGTTAGCTTTGCCATTTTTATGGGACTCATGGGTACTTGTAAAATCTTCAGCTTGTAGTTTATTTGCAAGAATTCTTTGAAGTTAGTTGCCCCATGTGACTGCTAGTTATATTAAAGTCAGATAACAAAGACACTAAATCTACTTAACTAGACATATGTAATCTGGCATATACTTTAAAACAACGAACACCAACAAAGGCATAACTCATTACTAGGTAATACCTGCTACCCTCAGGAGACCTTACGCACGATATGATTTGTGTATATTGGTGTATATCACTTAACTAACCTCTTTCATTTGCATTCCTAGAGAATACTTCAGAATCATTCTGTGTACTTTACAAAGTTACTTTTCTATTTTCTTCTATAAAAGATAAATATAAATACAAATAAATATAAGTTTGCCAATTTCTCCCTAATTCATCATGCTGTGTCACCATTGGGTAAGCATGTAAACATTGTCAATACTACTGACCTAAATCAAAACATCCCTTAATGTCAAGTACAATTTGGGGCTGAAATTTTTTACTGATAAAAATATGGCTTTGAGCTTTCTTTCTTTCTTTCTTTCTTTCATGCTTTTTCTTTTCTTTTCTTTTCTTTTTTTTGTTAACTGGTAGCAATTTGGACATCCTTATTACAAGTAAGTGGGTGTATTTTTCATTGAACAACATGGGGCACCATGATTTTCTTAAGGCAGATCAGATCCTTTATGTGCACTCTTTAAGTTCTGTGAATATTTAAAAAAAAATCCAGTAATCTGGAAGCCTTAAAGTGGCTACTTAGACCTCTTTAAATTGTGCCTTATAGAAAAGTGTAGATAACTGTGCCATGCAAAAGACAAATATAGAGTGGAGAAATTAAGATCACCATTTTAAAAATATTCCTTATTATTTATTCACTTGTAAGATTCAAAATTATGCTTTACACATTTCGGTGATGACATTCTACAGAAACAGATTGAGAATACATTTTAGCAAGTATACTTTAAGAGATGTTCAAACATGTTGATAGCACTATTGATTTTTATCTATTTTTAATAATAAAGTTATAAACTGACAATTTTCAAATGACAATAATCAAAAATTAAAAGAATTTTTCACGTTTCTTGTTGGGCAAAAAGTAAAAAAATATACCACTTTATTCTATTTCAAATTTAATTGTCTACAGTTATTTTTCATATCTTTTGTCCAGCCTTATTTTATTTGGAGTGGCTAATATTCACAAACTATCCTTTATTTGATTCTATTTTTTCTAACAAAAGGTCTTCGTTAGTGAAAAATAATAGTTGTTTAACTTGAGAAGCTCTTTGCCAAATTAGTTGGGTATTCATGTCTATGTAACTCGATTTTTATTATGATGGTGCTTGATAAGCTCCTTTCCACTAATGAGAAGTAGATCTGAGAGGATTAGGTCTAAGAAATGGCAAAATTGAAATCACTAAACTTCTAGCTTTTATCTTATATATCAGATCTTGAAAAGCTTGGGGTTTCCCAGGTGAAAGATTAAATTTTTTCTACAAAATTACAGTCTTTCTAGATAGCTAAAATGGTCTAATCCTAAACTGTGATTTGGGTTTTTAAAATAGGTCTTGTGGTAGAGCAAGGAGTTCATTTTGAGTCAGAGCTCAGGTGGAAATAGACAAGATCCATTGAAATTATATTCACTTCTTATTATTAACTGTGCCCGTGAGCCATATTAATGCAAAAAAATGATAAATGTAATTTAAGTGTTGAATATACACAGTGCTACAGTTTAGAAACACTGCAACCCTCCCCACAACATGTTTATCTGTTGGAGACTTGGTATCTAAGATGGTAAGGTGACAGTGACCAGACCTTTAAGAGGTAGAGCCCAAAAGGACATAGGTAGTTCCTGCTGAAGTGATGCCTTTCAAAGACATTAAGGTACTTCTCATGGAATGCAGGGTTAATTCTCACAAGAGTAAGTTATTTTAAAACTTCAAACTGACCACAGATTGCTCTCTGGCTTCTGGTATGACTATGTGATCACTTTCTCCTGCACATGTGTTAGCCATAAGATCGTCAATAGAGCTGAATTGGATGCTAGCTCCACCTCATTGATTCTCCAGAACTGTGAGATAGGTAAAACTCTTTTCTTTGTAAAGGTGACTGGTCTCAGCTATGTTGTCATAGTAATAGAAAACTGACCCATACTTGCATAGTATTTTTAAGCAGCAAAATGTTCCTTGACTTTACAAGTTGTGCTGTGTGTGTGTGCACGTGTGTGTGCATGCATGAAAATGTATAGTGAAGAGGAAAATTTTTCTCTGTTAATCAGGGTAGGCTAAGTTCTGCTGCAGGAAAAATAAACTCTAAATATCAGGGCTAAATATGACGGAAAAAATTTTTTTTCGCTTAAATTCCCCTGGAAATTCAGAAAACTATCTTGTTAGGTTGTCCTTCTGATGACATTTCTCTAAGTCAGATTGCCTTGATCTTAATCTTACATCTTCACCATCTCCATACTTCATTTTCTGAAGTAAAGAAAAAAAAAATGGCAAAACTGCAACATTGCTTTTTCTTTGGCTGAACTAGAATAATCCACAGCTTTGACCAGAAGAAATAGTACTGTCCCACCTACTACAAGAGGTCTGAGACATGCCATGAACAAAATAGAGTATATTGTAAACTTTATGGTCTCAACTAGGATACCTTATTTGCTTGATATTAAAGAAAACACTTAAACTTCTTGTGTCTGATTTCTCAGAGATTCATTCAGAAATTCTAACTAAATGTTTCTTTTTGAAGTCCTAGTTTGCAGTGTTTGAAAATAAAGATTTTCATACAGGGTATTTTTGATGATTCATTCATTCATTTGTAAAATAGTTATTAGTAAAACATTTATTTTATCTACACTTGATATTAGGGAAAGAAAGAAGAGTGAGACATAGGCCTTATGTTCTGAAGGAGATTGTTAATTATTTTGCTAAAAACAAGATATAATGCATAAATGCAAATTCATTCTTCCATCTTATGAACAAGTATTTATTCATCCCCTATTAAATGCCAAGGTAACGCCCACTCAGGATATAGTAAACATGAAACATCTCTGATATTTATTCATATTGGAAAGTGGAGATGAACAGAAAAAATTACATTAGAGATTAATAAGTCTTGTGAAGGAAATGTGTGGTGTTAGAAAATCTACCTTAGATTAGATGATCCGAAAAGATTGCCTTAAAAGGGGGCCATGTATGTTGACACTTGAAGAGTCAGCTATTCCAAGATCTGATATAGGGATCTTGCCTGCTGAAGGAAAGACTAGAAAGGTCAAGTGTCTTCTGCTGTACGTATTTAACCTACAGAAAGCAAGTTAGTATTATAGCAAATTACTATTAATACACTGAATCATAGTGTATTAAGAGTGGAGTGGAAGCGGTAAATTTGGAGATGAAGGTAAAATCCAATTATGTAAAGTCTGAAGGGTGATGTGGGGATTGTAGTGAAGAGAGATAAATAGTCTTAGGATATGTATGTATGTACATATTTATTTATTTTGTTAGTATATGTGTGCCGTGCATGTCATAACATTTACCATGAAGAGTTGGTATATATGTGTTATGGTTAATACATTGTGTCAACTTGAGAAGTTTAGAAGTTTAACTGAGAAACTCAGCAGGGAGCCAGTGTTCTTACTTTGTAAATATCCTCATCCTGTGCAAAGGAGAGCAAGGACATTTTGTGAGTTTTACACCCACCCTGAAGAGGGGAGGGTGGCCTGTGTACAATATAAGGGAGGAGAAGAGGCTTGGGCTTTTGCTCTTTTGCTCTGGCTGCTGCCTTGAAGTGCTGTCCCTGTGCTGTGCCACTTTGCCTTGGACCCAGCTGATTGATTATGGACTGAAATCTCCAGAAACTGTGAGCTAAATAAACCTTTTCTTCCCTAATTTTGGGTGTCAGGTGTTTGTCTCAGCAACGACGAAAAAGTAACCAAGACAATATGCATGACATACTTAATTCTTTTTGTGTCTCTTTCCCCTCTTTTCTCTCCCCCTTTCCTCCATCACTTGATCATTTTTCCTTCTTGGAGTTCTCCAGTTGCTCTAAATATGAAAAAAATATGAATCATCTGATCATTTTTAGGATTAGTACAGGTAGAACACACTAAGAAATACATGACTATAAGATTGACATTAAGAACTAAACAACAATAAACAGATTTGATGGAATCATGACTTTAGAGGCATGAAATACAAAGGGACATCACCTATTGTGTGCATGAATGAATAAGGAGATTTATTAGGGGAACTGACTCACAAGACTGTGGAGCCTGAGACACTATGCCAATCTGCCATTTGTGACCGGAAGAATCAGGAGTTCTGGTGACACAATTCCGTTTGATTCTGACTGCTGAAACCAAGAGTTCTGATGTTGAGCAGAAGCTGGAAAACCTGACTCAAGAAGACTTATTTTGCCCTTTTTTTCAATCCAAGGCCTCAACGATTTGGATGATGCCCACTGACACTACTGAAGGCAGATTTTATTTTCTTGGTCCACTGGTTCAAATGCTTATCTCCTTCAGAAAGCTATCCCAGATATACAAACTGAAATAATACTTTATTAGTTATCAGGGCATCACTTAGTTTAGGCAAGTTGATGGATAAAGTTAACTATCATATAAAATTAACATTTTGTTTGCATAAAGAAAAAGATTAAAGATGTTTTATAATTCTCAAAATCATAAATTTTCCTAAATAATTTTTTTCATTCGTATGGTTTAAAATTATTTTCATGCATATAATGGCATAACTTGAGTTGCTATCACATCAGTTAGATACTTATTTAGACAGTTGCTGGTTTTCATATTGTCAATTTCTTTGCACAATATAAACACAGTAATATTTTTCATGACTTACACATTTTTGTAGGTTCTTTTAATAACTTGAGATAAGAAACTCTAGGCTGAAAGTTTATGTGCAGAAGCAGAGGTCCCCTTTTAAGTGTTAAAGGCAGGTGAATACTATCTTTCCTAGGCATAGGATTCCTTCAGCATTTCTCTCATGAATATTCACTTAATAATCTACCATGGTAATACTGTTCTAGATACAGTAGTAATCAGGAACAAAAGATTAAAAATTTTTTCCCTATTGTATTATATTGTATTGTGTTGTGTTCTAGTGAGAAGAGAATGATAATTGCCAAGTCAGATAAATCATGGCAAATGGCAACAAGTGAAGGAAAGTTGGCACTGAACAGAATTTGATTTTTCTTTTCCTTTCTGAGTAATATGGAAAGGTATTGAAAGGTTTTGAGCAATAATTCCATGTCCTGAATTACTTTTGAACAGTAGTCTCTTGGCCTTCTGTGTTGACACTACATTGAAAGGCTACTATAATAGTCCAGGCCCAATATAATGGTTGTTTAGATGAGGCTGCTAAACGTGGAGGCAGTGAAAAGTAATTGTATTTGAATGCTTAGAAAGTAGAGCTTACAGGTACTGAAGGATGGCTTAGAGTAGTCTAGAAAGGTTTCAAGGGTTCTGGTCTTAGCCACTGCAAGATAGAGATTTCATATTTTAAGAAGGAGAAAACTACAGAGGGAGTAATTTTGTGGTGGCAAGATGTATGTTAAATATGGATATATAGATTTCCACTTGACACAGAAGTGTAATTAGATGCAAAAGTCTGAAGTTCAAGGGAGAAGTCAAGCTGAAGAGAAAAATATATTAATCAATATATATATATATATATATATATATATGACTAGTAGAAATAGAATCATTATAAAAATAATTGACAAATAAAAGATGTATAAATTTAAGGTATATAGTATGACAATTTGATATCTAAATACATTGTTTACAGATTATCACAGTCTAAGTAATTAACATATTTGTCACTGACTATATTGATTATCTTATAGAGTGTATATAGAAAGAAAACAAAAAATTTGCTTCTTCATTAAGTTTCAAATAAACAGAATTTTTAACTATAATCAGAATGGTTTACATAAGATTTTCAAAATTTACTCATCTCGTAACTGAAAGTTTGTGCCTTTCATCAACATCTGATTTTTCTCAGTCTCCTTCCCTTCAAATTTGTGTTTATTTTTCTGCCTATTAGTATTCTAATAGTTAACATTACCTCTTCTTATTTAATATTTGGCCTTAAGCATACTCATATCTATAATGTTTGAGAAACTATCTGGAAGTTTTCTTCTTACCTACATTAAAGAGCTACTTGATTCCAAGAAAGTCCATTGAGTAGCTGGAGTATTTACCAGGTGTGTTTCATCAGGTCATAGAATTAATAGAGGTGGCATGTGTGATTTAGTAACTGGCTTTATATAAATTCAATCAATTTATCAGTGTGTTCCCATGCATTTAAATTATATTTACTTGGACTTGTCTGAGCATACTGAAGGAATATCTGTTTATTACATTAAGTTATGTATGCAGCCGTACCTGTATTCATTGAGATTTACAATTCTTTAACTTCAGAGGTCAGTTATTTGGATTCCCATTCAGCTCTCAGGCTGTCATAACTTATGACATTCAAGTGTTTGTTTCGATACGGTCCTAGCCAAGGGAAGTCATGTAGCCAGTGAAGCAGAGAGAGGAAAGAAGATTGCCGTACTTGAATCTGTACCATCAAAATGATAAAATGGGTCTATAATACACAATAGGTTAGTGGTTTGATATGCCTATAGCATGAATTTCAGTGCACAACAGGCAAGTTATTTATGAAATGTGCCTCTTGAAAATATACAACTCTCATTTCTATGCCCTTTCCAACAAAATAGATTGGCATTTTGCATTTATTTAGAACACATGGTTGCTTTCTTGTTTTGTAAAATATGATGACACCATAGAAGTAGAAAATATTGAGGAATTTCAAATCATCTATTAAAAGAAACAGTTATTTTTAAAAAAATTCTATTGTATTTGGCTATTTTACAATTTAGGGAATAATAAACTATAGTTTTCCAGACCAAAATAATTTGTTCTGGGGTCATTCATATATTTTGTACATTGTATACAAAAATAATGCTATTTAAAACTTATCATTTGCATAAAGTATATATGAGTGTTTGTCATTACAGCAAACACTCTGGAAGTAATATTTTAATAATTCGTGTTTGCTTTGTATTCCCAAACAAAATATTTACTTAAGTTCCACATGAAGATTGAAACTCAGTACTTTCAAAGGAGACTAGCACAGATTAACGTGAATAATATTCTTAACTTCTTCAATAAAAATGGGAAGATCGCTTTCTTTTTGATATCATGTTATAATTTTCAACTGGGTCACCCTTTAAAGCTAACATTTTGAAATTTCCCTAAGTATCCTGGGGAAAATACTCATCAGGTAATGCCTATCCACATATGAAGTTCCTTTTGTTGTTGTTTTTTAAAGCAAACCCGTATTCTAACTTTACAGAATGTTACATTTAAAAAGTAGGCAAGTAGAGCATAACTTTTAAAGAAATGTGTGTTTCAAAGAGCAAATCTGCATCCGGACTATTTTACAGGATAGTGAAGGAAGTAGTCAAATGCCTCCGGCAATTCTTAGGACCATTGCCCGCACAGCAGCTGCAGAGTAAGACTGACAGATGCCGGGCCACTGGTCTCTGGGCTCAGATACCACCTTTGCCATGGTCATTGGGTAGTGTCATAGTCTAACATGGTACTAATGGCTTGATAAAACTTCCAGTAGAATAAAGTATAATACTTTACAGGAAGTTAAACTTTCTTTTAATGTTGTGTGGAAAACAGAATTTTTTTTTGTTTTTTTATGACAGTCATCTGCATTGCATGACTGTCTAGCCCACTTCATATCAGTTAAAAATTTCAGTCAGAAATGTTTTAAACTATATTGTAATCAGGAACTGGATTTTACCGTCATACAGTATTGATTAAAATGCAAAAGTGAAATATACATAATCAAGAAACAAATAGTCTCTTTCTCTGTTGTATTTCTTAATTATCTTAGAAGTTAAAGAGTTAGATTGTCTTCGATTATTAATATTTTCTATATGGCTGTGTCTATAGTCTACCTTATTCTTAAAAGAAAGTGAGTCTTCAAGACTGTTGAAAAGTTAAAGTTCTCATATTTTTTCCAATACATATCTAACATGCTATGCTATTAATATTGAAAATTTCTCTTATAGGGAGAGAGGAGGAGAGAGGGAATATATTTCACTTCATCATTTTTTCTCAATTTTCTTACACAAATGTAGGATTATTATTCTTTATTTCATGCCATTCTTTAGTTACACCAAGTCTTGAACTTTTAGCTCTGAACAAAGGAGTCTCTCAATTTGAGGTTGGTGTTTGCTAGAAAAGCTTATATAAACATTAAAACAAACAAACAAAAAAACCTTGAAGAACCTCCCTTTAAAAAAAAAGAAGACTATTCAAGATAGATACTTACCAAAACTAGTATTTTCTTATTTGTTAAATTTTCTTAGGAAAGTATAAAAAGCCACCTGTAGCCTACATTAAAAAATTTTTCCCAATGAAGTTGTACTGGAGATCTTATTCTCCTAATCAGCATAAATACAGCACCATAAATTCAATCCATGTTTTCCTTCACACAAGTGAGGAAATCTAGATGATTTCATATTCTGACAAAGCAGTGAGTTAAAAATCTTTCTTGTGTATTGCACTTATGATTTATGAGCATTTACATTTACATACTAACCACTAAGTGTAGGATAAAGTTTTGCAAGTTGGCTTACTGCATTGCATCTTTTGTTCATTGAAAATTTTTATATTGTCAAAGTGTTTGCAAAGCAATTGCACCAAGTTACATATGTTTATATATGAGATTACCTAATTCCTCAAAACCATCCAATGCATATTTTGAAATCATGGCCATCTCACCACTTTGGTTAGTTATAAAGATCTCAATTTTAATTTCCATTTACTTAATTATTAGGAAGCTGTTTAGTGATAATAAAATTTAATGTGATTTTTTAATCTTCCTTGGACTGCTCATTCTTACCTTTTGTTTGTTGTAAAATTACACTTAACTTTTTCTTTTAGAAAATAAATCTTTCTATATTAAATAACTTCATTTTATTCCTGCATCTACGTATGAGTCAAGTACTGATAGTTTATTTGTCATCTTTTACTTTTTTATGGCATATGTTCTCACATAGGAATTTAAAATTTTTATATTGTCAATCATATATGTTTTTCCTTTATGAAATCAACATTCTGTATTTTTCTTCAGAAGATTCATAAGGGATTTTCAAATTATCCGAGACTACTTTTGAAAATAATCTCTTTCAACACTTTCTTTTTAACTACACATGTATTTATTCCAAGATTTATTTGTATGTCGGAAATAAGGTTTACTCTGATATATGAAAAATAAGAACTAAGCCTTTATCACCTAACAAGTTTTCTTTAAATAGAAAACCCAATATCATTTACTAATTAACCAATCTATTCCCACTAATTTAAAATGTTAACTTTTTTTTCCACATATGAATTATTCTCACAAACTTTGTATTATGGATCTTCTTTCCTATCTTTTAGATTGCTTATATTTTCATATACCCATTCCAAATTTATTCAATTAGTGTAGTTTTTTGACTTTGGAAATGTCGGTTCCCCACTTTTTATCATTTTATGTTTTAGAAAATTTTAATCTTTCTCACATACTAGTTTCTCACGTGCATTTTACAATCAGCTCATCTAGTTTTAATGTTCTACAGTACTTTTACTGGATTCCATTCAACACTTACTTAAAGAAGAATTTATTTTTCATAATGTTGAGTTATTCTCTAGAAAACAGATGTAATTTTTTCAGTTATTCTGGCAGTATTTATTAAACATTCACGTTTATAAATTATGTGAAATTTTTCTAAGTTCTCCAATAGTATTAATAACAATAGTCAGGGAAAACTATCTTCCTCTATCATTGTGCTACAGACTTTAAATGGATAACGTCACTTAGTTCTGCACCATATAAAACTGAGTGAAGAAACTGACTGATGTTAAGGAACTTACATATGTTTGTAACATTAGTAGGAGGCATCACTGATGGTCAGTCTCAGAACTATTGAAGTTAAAGCTCTTATCTCTTCTTACTGTACTAAACAGTATCACTTTTTGATGACTTGTTTATCAAGGAAGGGGAGAATATTTATGAAACTGAGCAGAGAACGTGACAAAGGAAAAATCCTGTGGACTTCAAGAAGATTCATCTTTCTATGCCATCTATTATACCAGCAACAAATCTGAAATATATTCATCATTTGGTCAATAAGGAACATATATGGGCTGCCTAATTCTGGCAGTACATGATGGCCCAAATTGTATGACAACTAATAATCTTCATGAGTGGATCACAGGAGGAAGTACTACATAACAATACATAAAATATTTTTTCTATAATCGGAATTTTACCTGAAGTAGATAATGACTTTGTAGTTGACTCTGAGCTAAGTGTATTTTAATATAATTGTATTATTTCACTTTACACTTTGTTTAAAAGTGTTTCCTAAATTTTCAGAAGTAGCTGTTGTATCCTCATATGAGAAATATTAACTACTTACAGTGCATATACAAGATCAGAAAGAGGACAAACTTCTCAATAAAAGATGTTTTCACTTTGCAGTTAATAGTGGACAACACATCTCTTGCTAAAATATTCCTTGTGTGGTAATTTAAATCGTAATCAAATTTAGGGCCTGAGTTTTTTTTGAATACATATTTTATCATCAATAATCTATTGATCATGGAGATAGTCATCTTAATAGTGATAAATCATACATTGAGCAATGTTACGTGCATTACGTGTGATAAGTACAATGCATTCAATACTTCGAGCATGCATTCTCGAAACTCTCTCTTTTCTCTCTCTCTGTCTTTCTATCTCTTTCTCACACACACACACACATCTCATATGCCATCTTCTATCTCCAAGAAATTTCTAAGCAATGTTTGGATACAACACATACATAAAACTCAAAGTTTTTAATATTTAATGAAGGTTATGAATCACGATCTATGAATACTGAATGTTTCTTTAAGAGAAGGCAAGATAAGGCACGTAATTGGTGAATCTTGAAAGTGAATTCAACACAGAATGAACACACATCAGTAGATTTATGGAAATTAGAAAACAAAGATTCCCTTTTGGAAAAAGATCAATCCCCCTTCTTGTAAGAGGGAAAGGGACCAAAGATGAATGGAAGACGAAGGAAGGGCATAAGAAAGGGATGAAAAAATAATTAAGATGTATTTTATACATGTACCAAAAGCACATGATGAATGCAATCATTATGTAGTGCAAACATGTTTGAATAAAAATTAAAATTATCAAAATCCAAAACAACAATAATAAGAAAAAATAAGCATTGTCATGTATGAATTGTTTTTATAGTTCTTATTTCTCTTGCTCTTTACATCACAGTAATGCAAGTAAAGAAGGCATCATCCATCATTCTGTTTTGTGTGTGGAGTGTCTGAGACTGTGATATTAGCAAGGATATTACCACTGAGTTTCCACATGTCCCTGCCAAACTTTCAACCAGATATTCTTCTTAGGATGGAAATACAAAATCAAATGTTTAATATAAATTTAAAGCATAAATATAGAACACCCTGATTATCTGGGATATTAAAGATACTAGAATATTTGGGCATAGCCCTATTTTTTAAAACATTTAATTTAATTTTTTTCTGTGATGTTGCATATTGAACCCAGAGCCTTGTGCATGCAAGGAAAGTGCTCTACCACTGAGTCTCATCCCCAACATAGCCCTAATTGATGCTGTCCAATACATCAAGTCTCAACCACTACAACAATTTTATAATGACCTACGTCTTTTGTAAGACATAGATTATTGTTTTAAAGTATTAATGCTAATAAGCTCCTGTAGCTATTATTTTTACCAACAATACTATGGCATTAATAATCAATGTATAATAAAAAGTTATTTGTTGATTACTAATTATCATTGATTGACCTTACTCTATATGCAAGTAAGAGGATTTCATTACTTTTTGGAGAAAAATGTGTAAAATCCTAGTTATGTACTGTCACCAATGGAATAATGTAAACTAGGAAAAAGAAATTGTGGCTTCATCGAATTTTCTTTAACAACTCCTTCTAGGCAACATAAATTTAATTGACTTAGTAATTTCACATTTTAAAGTGCTGTCATAATTTATGAAAAAGCCTAGACTTTTCAAACTTGACTTCCTATTGCTGAAAAGAATTTCTTAGCTTTATCGCTGTCCAGACATCATAATTTTCCTACATTCAGACAGTATTGTGCTATCCCAATGGTGGTATCAAAAGTTAGAACAGTACAGTATTTCATGTAACTTCAAGCCAAAATGATTATTTCTAGTTTGGTTTTTCTAAGACCATCAACAAAATGATAATGATCACATGGGGAAAAGTATCCTGAATATATAATTACTTGCTAAATTGATCTAAAAGCCCTATATTGATCTACAGGGTAACATGACATTCATTTTTGAAAAAACAATATAATTTGTGTTATGAAAATCATATAAAATATATTTACAAAATAAATGTTAATATCTCTTTTGGAAATTTTGAATCCCTTTTACATATTTACACAATGGGCTGAGTAATTTTTAAATTGTATGTTGGGGAAACAATTTTGTTCTTTTTTCCCAAATGGAACATAAAAGTGATAAGAAAAAGGAAACGGAAGAGTTTACCATTTTCATTTTTAATTCATCACTTTGGTAGTCTCAGACAATAGTTATCTTATTTTTTACAGACAAAAAGATATTTCTAGCAATCATAATAAAAAGTTAAGTAAATTCATACATTGCATTAATTTAAAATAATATTTTAATTAAAAAGAATGTATCTGTATTAAACCACTCATTATAGCAATTATAAAACAAAGGAAAATCTGCTGAAAGATAGTAAATATAGACAAGTCTTTTCTTATAAGACCATTCTGCATTTTAAAAGAATAAAAAAGTGAAGACACTGAAAAGTTTCTCTTTCCATAATGATATTAATGTACAATAAATTGAGCAAAAGGAACCACAACTAATGCCACAAGCAGATTCGTTATCTGAGCTTTATCCCAGAGACATGCTGAACATTGAAACTCCGATTTCATTATATAAAATAGTTCTCATTAAGCTCATCATAGTGACACACTCCTGTAACCGCAGCACTCAGTAGGCTGAGGCAGGAAGATTGCTGAAAGTTTGAGGACAGCCTGGGCTACAAAGTGAGTTCAAGGCCAGCCTGAACCGTATAGTGAAACCCTACCTCAAACAAACAAAAAAAAAATAGTCATTATATCCTTATTGTTTCTAACTAACTGTTTTGCAAAGTATTTTCCCAGGATACTTTAATATATACTTGTATTTCTATTATTTTTGACTACAGCAAAGTGCAAAAATATGAAAGAATAATAATTCTAAGTGTGTGCATGTAGCTTTGTGTGTAGTGTGAGGAATGTGGGAAGAAGGTGGAGAATGTATGTAATTTTAGAGAATAAGTAGTTCTAATCTGAAATTTTTAGTCGTTTCAAAAATCAGTGCACCAACTGTAATTCTGAAATATTTCAAATCACACACTTACAACTGAAAAAAGTTAACTAATCTAATTTTGATAAGTGAAAGTGATAGCAGAATTGAGTCTAGAACAAAACTTTTTAATCGCCAGTCAAAGCATGTTCCTTTATACAGGCTTTGATTAACCTAGGAATTAGGAAACCTGGTCAACTTGCTATTTTGACCAGGAAAACTGAAAGACACATTTTGATAATTTGCTGTGTCAAAACAAGATTTTATCCTTATCTATTTTGGCATCAGAGTAAGCTGAGTGGGTAACTATACAAAATAATGATCCCTGAAGTTTGGATAACTCACATTTTATCATATTTCCATTTCTTTTTGTTTACCCAGCTGCAGGCTTATTGAAATATTTCATCTCATAAGTTAATGTTTAGTCTTTATAAAGTGGTTTGTTTAATTACTGACAGAGGCTATCACATTGATCAAGTTTTGTATACTATTGCAAATATCAATTACTTCTTTAATGCAGTAGGTATTATTTATTAACCTTAATCTTAAATTCATTCCACTCTAAAATGTGTTTTATATGAACTGGGAATTTATGTTTGATTACATTCTTTTCTCAGCCTCTGTATCTCTGCTTTTCACAAAAGACCCTTTCAAGAATTACTTAGTGGATGAATGAAAATTTGTAAAAAAAAAAAAAAGTGAGTAATGATTTTTGTTGAGTTTCTGAATATTTGAAGAACTTCTGAATTGCTTAGAGAGAGAAAATAATTGGGACTTATGATTGCTGAGGCAATGGATTCTATACTCTTACAGAAAAATTGTCTCTATGTTTGGAATCATGAGAGTGTGTGAAAAAATATGATGAGCAAGCCTTCCAGTGCTGACTGATGCTTCACATAAAAAGTCCTACTGATATTGAAATTTATTTTTTCTTCTGTGTGTATTCATTCAGTTCAGATATTATAATGTTTGCATTGTTACCCAAGAAGTCATTTTTCTTGTCTCTTTGTATTATCAAAAGTCAATTAAAAAAAATTTTAAGGAGAATAAAACCAAACAAAATAAAATGGAATAAAGCCAATCAAAACAGAACAGTGACAGTGATATAGGACTTCAAAACAAGATAATAGGAAATCAACAATACCTCTTGTTATCTTTGAAATTGCTGCCCATACCACAGACATAATAAAATCAAACAAAACAGAACAGAATAAAACCAATCAAAACAGAGCATTCAATAAAACAAAACAATAAAAAAGAGCAAACAAAACAATGCGAACAATATTGAATTTCAAAGACAAGACAGAAGGAAATCCCCCATATTTGCTATATTTCATATTGTTATCCTCTCCATAGATGTTCAGACTACCGACTCTAGGCTTGCAAAGCCAATTAAACAATACAAGCATTAAGTTGTTTCAAAAGTCAAATTTCAAAGAGAAAATCAGGTCTGCTCTTTTAACTTCTTGAATTAAATGACAATTCTCAGACTGGAATTGATATCAGTAACATAAACTTTGGTCAATGTAAGTAGAACAAATATCCAACAGTCTTTCTTAATCCATCAAACTTATGTAAGATATTATTGACAGTAGCCATTGCCTTTTCTGTCACTTTTGTACTTTATCTTAGTTTCAAATTTAATTTAATGCTTATGTGCATATCGAATTACATTTTTATAAAACAAGTTTATCCAGTGATTAATAGGGTCAACTCGTAGCAAGGTGAAACCCTAAAACCTCCTCTGAAGTGTTTTGAAAACAGGATGGACTTTAAACTTTAATTAAAAGGTTATTGACATCCTGCTTAAAGCACCTAAAAAGGGAAGAAGAGTAGAAAATTCCACTGGACTGACAAAATTCCTGGACCCCAACAGGAAATGTGGTACTATAAGTACAATTAATAACCGTACTGTTAATTTCCTGACTCAATTGATAAAGCACTCTAGCTTCAAAAGAATATAAAGAACTTGAAATATTCACACAGTTAGAAAGTGATGGATGTAGACTGTGAACAGAGACTAACCGAGCCACAGATTCTGCTCTATCCACTAAGCTGTTTCATAGATTACAGTG